>CAUYON010154619.1:0-23973 GCA_963573935.1 Arctocebus calabarensis
GGTGCCTGCAGTCCCAGCTCCTTGGGAGGCGGAGGCAAGAGACTCGCTTGAGCCCAGGAATTGGAGGTTGCTGTGAGCTGTGATGCCATGGCACTCTATCCAGGGTGATAGCTTGAGGCTCTGTCTCAAAAAAAAAAAAAAGAAAGACCACTGGAAACCAAACCACTGCACTCACAAGGCAGGCAGCTTGGTACAGCTTTGACTTTGTCACCTGGCTTTGCGTCCTAGCTCTTCCATCAGGTTTGATTTGGGGAAAGTCATCAAAGTTCTGTGCCTTCATTTCCTTGCTTAGAAAATGAGGTTTGCCACAAACCAGGGGTACAAATCCGCTGGAGTCAGCTATGCAACAAATTTTCATTGACTCAATCAGGACTCGCACAAATCTCCTCACCTCCAACTCACGGCTCTTTTAATAAACCAGCTTCCCTGAAACTGCCAGAGCTACTAGGCTTTCTTCTCTTCTCCATTTACTGGCCTGCAGGAGGCCAGCTGGATTCTGAATTACAGGTCAATGGCCAAATGCTGAACTCAGACAAAAATCACAACTGTTAAAATATGGGTATACCTCAGCCCTGAGGCTTCCTCAAACAGCTCTAGTTACTCCTCTTGACAAATCCTTACCAAGCATTTTCTCAATCCTATAACTAATCTTCTTTTGTCTTTTGCAACAGTTGAGTAGTTATTTGGACAAAATGCCTCCCCTCTCTGCTTCACAATGATAATGGTATACCTACAATTTTAGATAGATCAGGAGAAAACTCCCTGAAATATCATTTAATCTATTACAACACTTTTTTGAGATAAAACTCTGAATTCCAAGTAGCTACTTCTTATAATAATAATTTCTGTGAAAAAAAGTTTACAAAAAACTTCTAAAAATAAATGTAATTTTTTGACAGCAAATCATGTTTTTAAAATCCTAGCAAACACAACCAAAGTAATATTAAGTTAACTAGTTAATTATTCTCTGTAATAGCTACCGGGACTAATAGCAAACTCCTAGGTCCCAGGAAAGACCAACGCCCAACAAGTGTTCTGAGACCATGAGTAGAGTCCCCAGGAGCCACGAGCTCTGTCCACCGACTTGAGGGTCTTCCTCCCTCCAGAAACCCACCGGGGGAACGTCTATTATCCCTCTTACCAGCCAACACTGAACACTTTCCCCTCCGTCACCTGTCATCACAGCGGCAAGCCTCAACCTCTGAGCCAAGGAGGGCTCGCTAGCACAGAAGACCAGCCCACCCCTGGGGTTGCTGATTCTGGAGGTCTGGAGGCCTAAGGACTGGCACTGAAAAGTCCCAGGTGGCCTGACACTGGTCCAGGGCCACACCTAGGAAATACTGCACTATCCATCTCCAGTTCTCAGGGTCCAGGGGAAGGAGGAAGTAGCTCTTGTTTTTACCAATTTCCAGACTGTCATTTCCTTAAAGGAAAATGCTGACATAACAATAAAACCCAGTTCCTCGGAGGCCCTGCCACTCGATGACAGCGCCTGCCACATGCCTCACCAGTGTGAGGCCCCCACTAGCGCCTGCCCCACCCCCACCCTGATTCCAGCCCTCGCCACGTCCCAGGATTGATCCCTGTGGCCACATGACAGGTTCTCGTTCCCTTCATTCTTCATTCCCAGAGACCTCGTGCCCCTCTCCTCCACATCCAACAACACTCATTCCTACATGGATCTTGCCATAAACCAAACCCAGTGCACCTTCCCAAGCACACGTGCGTTCCTGCTGGGTGACACTAGCAGATTCTGCAAACCTGCTAGGAAAGCGCTGCCTGTTCAGGGCTGCAGGATCTCATGAGCTGCTGAAAATAAGGGTCTTTAAAACAAAAAGCAAAAACACATTTCATCTACAGACAGTACCCCAAGTAAACATGAACAAGTCACAACATTTTAAACCTAACAGCCAGTACCACCAAAGTAATCAAAGGCCACTGTGCAGACAGGGTGAAGTCGAGGTAAACGTGCCGTGCCCGCCCCACCCCACCCCCGCAGGCGGGGTTTGCTTCTACACCAGGTGCCGCACAAAATGGAAACATCACCCTTTCATCACAACGCGCTATTTTCCAGTTAGTTTATTCAACACTTTCTCCTCCAATCCTATGGTTCTTTCCCTTCTACTTCTTTCTACCCCCTCTTCGCCTCCTGCCGCCACATGTGTCTGTATCCACCTTAGAGGCCACGGTTTGTCATTTAAATTACCCCCTGACTCATGAAACTCCCCTGCCCCTCTGTCCCTCCCTGGCACCAATCTGGGTGAACACCAGCGTCACCCTCTCCACGACGGCAAGGGCCCCAAGCACATGGAATGACCACAGGAGCAGGACACAGCAGAGCTGACCCTGTGGGGCCTCAGCGGTACCTGCACCTGCCCTGCTTCTCCAGAACACCATTCTTCGTGAGAGCTGTTCCAAGCTTCTCTGCCCTGAAGTACTCTGCCTTCTCTAAACTCCACAGCACCATGCTTCACAGAGCTAGAAGCTGCCACTGCCCGCCGTGCAAACCCACATTCTCCTTCTGACTCTGTATCCCACACGGCTCCTTAGCGGGCTCGTGCCCCCTGACGTCCCGGTCCCCTCACTGCCCTCACTGCGTTTCCCCTGTACCCCGCGCAAGCACCTCTTCCATCAGACTGCCCTCACTGCGTTTCCCCTGCACCCCGCGCAAGTACCTCTTCCATCAGGCTCCTTCCCATCACAGATGGAGGTCTCGGTAGAGCTGTTGTTCCCTGCTTTCACTTCCTAACCGCCCACTCACTCCTTCCACCTGCAGGCTGCCATGTGGCTCCTCACACGGCCCCGGGGCAGTAGCTCCACTGCCACACTTTAGTGATTTCCATATCATTAAATCCACAGGGAACATCCGTCCCCACCTGACTTCACCTCTCAGCAGAACTCTCCCTCCTTAAACAAGCTCCTCCCTTGATGCCTGTGACGTCCAAACCCTCTGATGTTCCTATCGTGTCCCTGGACTCTCTGATTCTGTCTCCTTTGCTAGGCCGTTCCCCTGTAGCTCCCTTTTAAGTGTGGAAATCCCATAGGCCTTCGTCCTCTGCCTTCTCCCTAGGTGACCTCAGCGATCACCTACAGGGCTTCCATCTTTCCCTCCTTGGAGCTCCAAAACCACATTGGCATCCCCTCCGCATCCTGTGTGAATGATCTGGAACCCAGAAACTCAGCATATACCCAACAAACAATGACCTGCCCCACTCCCTCCAGTGACCTAGAGCTCAGGAACGTTTCATGAAGCTGGCTGCTTAGCCAAAAAATCTGGGATTCACCCTTGACTCTTACCCCAAACACTCACCTCTCAAAATGAGAGTTTCTCCCTCTGGCTGCTGCTAATATCCATCTGGCTGTTTCAACTAGGCCAAGATACGGATTCCCCTGAGCACCTGGCCATCTGTGTACATTATTCCGGTGTATGTTTAAAGATCATTTGTGATCAGCACCATGGTATGGAAAAGTGGAGAACCCTTTCTCAGATCACCCAAGTTTCTGCTCCTCAACTGTGATTACTCAGACCCTAGGCTACTCCCAGACCTTCATTAAAGTTTATTGCTCTACACAGCAAACTAATTTTTTAAATCTGATTACATCATTACTTCATTCACAATGCTTTACTGGCTTTACGCTATTCTCAGGATAAAGTACGAAATGTTTAATGTGTTCTGTACGAGTCCACTTGACACGGCCCCAGACCACCACCGGGCCTTACTGTGGGGTCCTTCCACCTCACTGCCCAGACTCCAGCCACAAACAAGCCATCGTGCTGCTCCGTCCTGTCTCAGGCCCTCTGCCCAGGCTGTTCCCTCTTCCTGGAGTGACAGGGCTGCTGCCTACACGCCACCCCCAGCCACCGCCAGCTCCGGACGGATTCTGCTTACAAACCACCTCCTGATGGGCACCTTCACTGCGCTCCACACACGCTCCGATGGCAGCGTCATATCTCCTCTGCAGCTTGATTACGCTGCTAATTAGATAACCACGTAACCACTAAGTTCTTAATCTCTCTCCACGCCTAGAATGTCAGTTTCACAAAGCCAGGGACTGATCTGCCATGCTCATGACTGCACACATCCCTTGCACCCAGTGAGAACTCAATAAACATTTCTGAAATAGTGGATAAATTCCTTCTCAGATACTTGATTATATGTGTAATCAAACCTTTTTTGCTAACATTTCAGAATAAGAGAATAACTTACTGTTTCAGAAATAACTAATTTCTTAAGTTGTTTAGTCCAACAATTGCCAAGGCACTTCAGGCTTCCCCATCTCCATGAGTTTAATGATCCTAAAATTAACTCACAAGAGGAAATAACCTACAAATAGCTGAGAGAGAGAGAAAATAAAAAGAAGCCCCGTAGTTCCTCCGCACTGGTTACAGGTTCAAATCAGTCCTTCACCACGTTTTCACATGTGTATCTTAGGTGAATCCCCCACCCCCCGGCTGATGTAGGGTTAGCTGACACCTGACTTGATGGTGAGCTGGGCCGGGTGGGCTCCATGACAGACTCCGCAGCCCCTCGTCAGTCCCAGCTGCCAGACGCTGAACGCTGTTCTTCTCTTGATTTCCTCTGTGTGGAAAGGCAGAGTGGCTGGAGAGTGACGAGGGATGCCGTGAAGTTTAGAATTGGGAAAACCACATGGAGAAAGCCGCCCGCATTTCCAACAGTGTGAATAAAGGACAGTGGGGCATCAGCAGCACCCTCTGTATCTGCCCCCAGGTATTTTCTGGAACTTTTACCATCATTTGGAACCCAAGCTGAGGAATCTTTCTGTGCTGATGCTGATCCCTGCCGAGGACAGAGCAGGAATCAGGGCACAGGCCCACCAGGCCCCATCGAAGGGACCCACCGTGCACCAGACAAAGCACAGTGTAAAGAACTGCTAATGCCAAACGCTAGCTCCGCACGCAGGCCCACTGAGTCAGTTCTCCTACAGGGCACAGGCCCACCAGGCCCCATCAAAGGGACCCACCATGCGCCCAGACATGGCACAGTGTAAAGAGCTGCTAATGCCAAGCGCCAGCTCTGCACGCAGGCCCACTGAGTCAGTTCTCCTACAGGGCACTCGACAGAGACTAGTCTCAGAGCAAAAACCACTTCCCCCGCCAGGGCCAGTCAACTGTCCACACACGTAAGTTACCAGTATGGTGCACAAAACGAGATGCTCCCTTGAAGGCTGGGAAAGGCAAAAGGCATGAAGAAAGATGAGCTGTGATATCCAGCGAGAACCGCTGCGGTGGTAAAAGAAAAGTTGTTACCATGAACAGAAAAGGTATTTATTCAAAACTAAACACAATAAAGGCCTACTTCTACTCACTTAACTCTGGTTCCAAGGCAGTGAGATGGGGCCACACCCCCACTGTGGACGACCACTACTGTGGATGACTGCCACTGCGGACAGCCCCACTGTGGACAACCCCCCCACCGCGGACAATCCCACCACTGTGGACGACCCCACCACTGTGGATGACACCCACTATGACGACCCCACTGTGGACAACCCCCACTGCAGACCTTCTGACTTTAACCCTTTTCCATGGCAGAACATCCACGGCCCTCCTTCCCACCAGTTCCCACTTCTTAGGGCAAAATTCATCATTCATTTTTTTTTTTTTTTTTGAGACAGAGCCTCAAGCTATCACCCTGGATAGAGTGCCATGGCATCACAGCTCACAGCAACCTCCAATTCCTGGGCTCAAGCAAGTCTCCTGCCTCTGCCTCCCAAGTAGCTGGGATTACAGGCACCTGCCACAACGCCCAGCCATTTTTTGGTTGCAGCCATCATTGTTGTTTGGCGGGCCCGGGCTGGATTCAAACCCGCCAACTCAGGTGTACGTGGCTGGCGCCTTAGCCCGTTGAGCCACAGGCACCAAGCCAGAATTCATCATTCATAATAATGCATCTTACAGATGCAAATGGATAGGGAAGACAAAAATTATACATACGCATTAGCACAGAAGAATTGTGTAAATTACAAAACACACATGTCTCAGAGTCAAGTTATTAGAACTGCAGGCTAAAAATATAGGTGATGCAATTATGAATCACAGTACATTTTGGGGATAGAGTAAGGACAATGGAAAAACAAATTCAGTTTTCTCCTAACACGATCAGCACAGAATATCTTGAAACCCCTGGTCACCAAAACGTGTGGAGATTTCTCTTCACCAGCAAGCAAGCAATCGATTCTGCACTAGACATCAATTGGGTGTCCTCTACTTCAATTCTGACACCATCTATCTGGAGAAGGGTCAGGCCCACAGGTTGAGGGTTCAGTCCCACAAGACTGTCCCCCACTTCAGGTGCCAGTCCCATTTAGTAAGACGTCACCTAAACTTCTGACCAACAGGCTATAGGTCAGGGTTCTCATGATCCACTTCTAGAGCTGTATTAATTTGCTATCGCAGTTCATAGAACTCAGGAAAACACATTTACTACTTTATTTCCTGGATATGACAAAGAATACAGATGAACAGCCAGATGGAAGCTGTGCACAGGGCACGTTCTCTGGGAAGGGGCTTGGAGCCCCCGCGCCCTCACTGAGCCACGCGGCAGCCACCCTCTTCAGCTGTCTGGAAGCTGGAGGAACTTAGCCCGTTTGACTTCCTATGGAAGCCTCATTATGTAGGCATGCTTGATAACTGCTGGCCATTGGTGATCAACTTAACTTTCAGCCCGTCTCCCCTCCCTGGGGATGTAGGATTGAAAGCCCAAACCCTCTAATCTAGCCTTGTGGTCTTTCCTGTGACCAGCCCCAGCCTAGGGACTGCCTGCCACCAGTCACTTCATTAGCAAACAAAAGACTAAATAATAAAGAAGGTGAATAACTAATGAGTAAAAAGCAAGAAGGGCTGCAACTAAAACTGAATCGTGAAGAATTAACTTTGTCCAAAGAAAGGTCTGGCCTTTGCCCTCAGCTACTACTGGGAGTCTCTAGATCCCTGGAGTGTCCCATCTGATTACAGAGTCTTTGTTCGCCTGAGGTTTTTGGCCACTGGACAGGCTAACCGTGGGGGCTTTTGGATACCATCAAAAGCCTGGACAGGCTACCAAAAGCTCCTCAGGAAACTGAAGGTCATCAGTGCATGCAGTGTGTGATCAAGCCCCGAGAACTAGGGAGGGCACCAAAGGCAGGGATGAGCTCCCCCCCAATACTCCCTATGCAGCCTTCACATTATGCCACCTGACGCCCCCACGTCCTGAAGACGATACAGCTTCGTGCCCAGACCTTCTTCCCTGCCCAGACCATCTCCTCCTGAGGGTGGTGCTCAAGTGTGTCCTTCACTCAACACAGCTGTAAAGGGAAGTACAGCTCTTTCCCCAGTTCTGGGAGTCATTCCAGTGAACACCAAACCAACCCTAAGGGTGTTTGCAGGGACCTCAAATTTGCAACCAGCTGGCCTGAAGTCACAGTGGCCCTGGCGGCCTCTGAGATTGTGACTTGTGTCTGAAGTGAGGGCGGTACCTTCAGACTGTATGGTTTGCCTAACCCCTTGCCAAAATCACGACCAATCAAATAAACCAATAATGTACTAAGTGTCCTTCCCCCAACCACATGAACTATGACCTTTCTTACATATCCACATGTATCTCTCTTCAGTAGGAATTTCACAACTTTGCCAAAAGCTGAATAACTATCCTTCAGTAGAATACTGAATTTGACTTGTCAACCAACTTCATTAGGTACAAATATTCATCTATGAGTTCCCAAAATTCCACTCCCAAGGCAAGTGAGAGAGAAGTACTGCAAGAGAATCTCTTGCAGAGAACAAGGCTGCCCGCAAGGAGACAGACCTCTCACTCCCCACAGGAGGCCTCATCAAGTGACAGACCCCATGGCCCAGGCTGTGCCTAGCTGAGCAGGAGCTGAACTAGGGAGGGACACTGCAGAGAAAGGGACAGCTACAAAACAGCTCCAGCTCTAGGGAAGATGTCCGCTTCCCATGGACCCAGGCAGGCAGCAAAGAAGTAGCAGGGTTTGTACAATCTTGCCAGCATCTCACTCAAAAGGGCCGACTCCCAGGCAAGGGGCCCCAGAGCGAGAGGAGCTGGGGTACTCTGCCAGCGGTGAGGCCCAGGGGGTGGAAGAAGCTGTATGTCATGGGAAGGGCCTCCACTGGGCCTTCCAAAGAACTCAGAGGCAGGGTCTGGGCACCTGTCACTCAAAGGCCAGTTGATCTCATCCACTACCAACCAGCAGAGGGGCCTGCGAGGCAAGGAAGGCCTCCCAGTCTCAGGCACAGCCCAAAGTAGACCCTGAAGAGCACAACTCAGTCCTTCCCCACGGCAGGACTCTCTGTCCTGCCATAAAGCGGAGGTGGGAACTCCTGCACCGAAAATGACATCAGATCTGAACCAGACACACATTCAAAACCAGAGAGTGACTGGGATGGTAAGGAATCTCTCCCAGGGACAGTCAAGAGCCTCTGCTCCCCAGAGCACGGAGGAGATTAATCTGGCCCAACCGAGCACAGTGACCGGGGCAGATGAAGCTGTTTCCTGTTACTGCCTTCTCAGATGGAGAAGGCTAAATAAAATGATTACAAGATGTGCTGTGACTCGTTAGGCTTAACCATAGGAAATTGACAGTACTTGGCCATTTTTTTTGACCCAGAAAAATGACTATTTCCTATGACTCAACAAACTAATTTATGAGTATTTCTCTGATGTTTTATTATAAAAATTTCCGAAAACAAGACAAAGCTGAAAGAATTCTTATTACTTAGGCTTTATGGTAATATTAACATTTTGTCACATTGCTTATGTCATATCTATTCATCCCTATATCCATCCACTAATCTATCTCGTTTGTATAATGCAGTTCAAGTAAATTATAGGCATCAGGACATGGCGCTAAATAATTCAATGTGCATGTCATAAACTATACACCAAGATTTCTTTATACTTAATGTAGAGCTTACATAAAAGGAATGCAGTAACTTTAAGCATACTACATTCCCTGAGTTTTAACAAACATACCACCCAAGGTATGTTCCCTCAGCAAGTTCCCTCAGGGTCCTTCCCATTCACATTTCACCCGTTCCCACCTTCAAACGAAACCCCACTGTTGCACTGCTTTTCTCACAGATTAGTTTTTGGAAGTTCATAAAGATGGCATTACACAGGCCAGGCGCCATGGCTCATGCCTGTAATCCTAGCACTATGGGAAGCCAAAGAGGGTGGATTAGTTGAGCTCAGGAGTTCAAGACCAGCATGAGGAAGAGTGAGACCCTATCTCTACTAAAAATAGAAAAACTAGCTGGGTATTGTGGCAGGCGCCTATAGTCCAAGGCTTAGGGGCCTGAGGCAAGAGGATCTCTTGAGCCCAAAAACTTGAGGTTGCTATAAGCTATGACTCCATGGCACTCTACCCAAGGGTGACAGAATGGGACTCCATCTCAATGAAAAAAAACACAACAGGAACTTGTGTGAGGCTGTTCTCCCTCAGCTTCATGTTCCTGAGAGCCACACGTGTTACCTGTAGCCACAGTTCATTCCTTTTTGTGACTGGGTGTTATTCCACTGCATGCACACAGGCGTAAATGTCAATGCACAGGTGAGCGACATCAGACTGTACCCATTCTTCTCTAGAAACCTAGGCATGTCCCATTCTGAACTACTATGAAAACAGCTGCAAGGAACATGTCTGTGCAAGACTCCCATGAGCAACGTATGCCTACATTTCTCCAGGTGAATACTAAGAGTGGAACTGCTGGGTCGTAACACACATGTCCGTGTAGTATTAGAAGAAATTGCCAGAACTTTCCCAAACTATTTCTACTCACCAAAAACTATGCATCTACTGCTCTGCAACCTTGCTTTTTAATTTAACTTGCATTTCCCTAAGAATCTCTGATGTTGAGCATTTCTTTCATGTGCTTACTGGTCATTTATTTTTCTTTTTCTGCAAACAATCTGTTCAAGTCATTTGTCTACTTTTATTTAATTAAATTATAGGAGTTCTTTGTATTTTCTGGACACCTGTCTTTTAACAGATGCATGTTATAAGATTTTCTCTGATGCCATAGTTTTCCTGTTCATTCTCATTTACTGATGGGTAAAAATTTTCAATTTTGATAATATCTAAAGTACCAATTGTACATATTTTTAAACACATTACTAACTTTGAAAATTGTTACTTGAAACTTAATAGGGTTTCCATGCCTCACATTCTGAAGTATGATATCCATTTCAAGACTTCCCTTACACAATTGTTCTGGGATGTTCAACCATTATTAACATAGTGTTTTTTGACGTTTTTAATCTCACGGTACACTTGAAACTATAGTCAAACTTCCATGGTACACTTAAATTATGTTGATCAAAAAAAAAAAAGAATAAGAAAAAATATCCCTACTGTGCTTTGAACTTCTTTTGAAAATAATTTAATTAGTGATCTTTAAAATTTTGCACTGCACACCTAAGACCCTCTTGTGGCACACTACGTGAAATCACTGCATTAACAGAACAATGTTAATCGGCTCCAACCACATACAGTAAAAAGCAAGGTCTCAAAATCAGCTGATAGTGGAGGACATCAGAGGACAAAAGCAAGGGAATAGTAAAAATTGTGAGGAATATTTTCATAGCTACTATAAGTCAAAAAAATCCTGACGCTGGTCATAGAAATTCAGCTTGATGGAATCAATTTAATTCTTCTGCCAACCAAAAACCAGGCCAACCCTTGATACCCTTCACTTCTTTCAAAAACTAATTTATGTTTCCATGTTTTCTCACTGTTTTATTTTTAAATGTTTAAACAAATATACAGTGGGAAGATGAATATGATGAACCACTTGTATACCCTATACGTGAATTTACCAATTATTAATATTTTGTCACATCTGCTTTGTTTACATGTATGCATGAATATACTTTTTCTTTCTTTGTTCCTATCCCCCCCAGAAATTGAAAAAAAAAAATTCTCACCTCATGTAACACTATTTTTCTGCTAGAATCTATGTGGAAAATTCTGTAAGCCAGAAATCAGCCCATGATTTTAGATAAGTTCTTATCTTATGGGCCCCAATAAAAGGAAATAAGTGGATGCTTCTCATGTCTCTCACAGTTTTAAAAATTCATGATTCTAATTCATAAAATCTTAACTCCTAAAATTAAGTTACCAGACAGTTGAAAAGTTTCTCTTTACCATGATTCTGACCCTATCCATCTCATAAAATATTTATGAAAGTCACAAAAAGCAACATATAATAAGAGGAAGGCATAAGATGGATGGACCAGTTTACAGTACATTATTAAATTAGGAAAATTAGAATATGGACTTTATATTAGGTAACAGTAGTATATAGTGCTAAATTCCCTAAGCCTGATAATCACACTGGTTGGATAGGAGTCTCTCCTTGTTCGTAGGGAAAAAGAAAGGAAGGATTTAGGGCTAAAGTGTCGTGATTTAAATTTCAAATAAGTGGTGGCTCATGCGTGGGAAGCCCAGAAAGCGGAGATGGGAGGATCACTTGAGGTCAGGAGTCCAAGCCTGAGAAAGAACAAGACCCCGTCTCTACTAAAAATAGAAAACTAGCCTGAAGGTGGTAGCGCAAGCCTGTAATCCCAGATCCTCCAGATGGAAGCTGAGGCATGAGCACTGCTGAAGCCCAAATGTTTGAGGTTGCTGTGAGCTGTGATGATGCCATGGCACTCCACCCAGGGGACAGAATGAGACTCTGTCTCAATAAACAAATAAATAAATTTCAAATGGTTCAGCAGTTAAAAAAAAAAGAGCAAATATATCTAGAAAAATAGAATGCAAGCACATCTAAATATTAACAAGTGGTAAATCTAAATGAAGACATTTATTTATGAGACTTTGCTTGTAATTGTCTTAAAGATTTGAATTTTTCAAACTAAAAAACTAGAAAAAATACAGATTTTCAGGTGTAAAACATCAGAATCTCCACAGGTCAGGGCTAAGAATGTTAAGATTGGATTCTGAATTTAAACAAGAATTGCTACCAGTTTTCGGGATGCTTCTGGACGATAACTAGAAAAATCTGAATATGAAGAACACTTAGATAATACAGTATCAATGTTAAATTTCTCAGGTTTGAGAACATTATTATAGTTTGCAAAGGAGAATGTCCTGCTCTTAGGAGATATGTGGGCAAAGGAGTTAGGTGAGTTATACTGTCATGATGACTATACTTACTTTTATAGGGAAAGAAAGCAAGAAAGCCAAAAACAGAGACAGGGATAGACAGGTGAAAAGTAAATCTGGCAAAATGGTAAAGCTGCCAAGGCTGGGTGAAGAGTATATGAGTCTCCACATACAGATCTTTTTGCTGGAGTACAGATTTAAAAGTTTTAAAACAAAATGTTTAAAAAATAAAAACAAAATAAACTGGGTTTTTTAAATAAAAGAAGATAAAAGTAGTCGATGATAAACTTCTTGAGCCAGGCCTAAAATTATAGCAAATCAGCCTCTGGTCTCAAACATTAAAAACCAAAGGCAACATGTTCTCCACCTTGAACCTCCCCTGCACACAAGTCCTGCTTACACATCTACAACTGACTGCAGGATGTCTTCAAGGGAATGCCCTGAGTTTTGTCTCAAATTTAACTAGGAGAATAAATCTAACTTCTCTATCACATGGAAATTGTTTGAACTCTTGGGAAGTGGTGATGCCCCCCAGCAGGGCTGTCCTTTCTTCCGGTCCACACCTTCACCCAAACCCCAAAAGTTGCTCTCCTCTGAGCAACCTGCATCGCCCACCCTCCGAACCTGCAGGCCCCCAACTCAAACCACCACTGGCTGCGTCCAAGAGACAAAATGGGCTTTGCACCCCTCTCTTTGGTCACTAGTAACACTAACTACTGAATGGGCCTTTTCGTTTAGCCAAGTCAGGCAGGAAACTCCCTCTGAGACTGCAATTACAACAATAAAATAAAACCTTTTAAAAACAACAAATACCTATGACTTCAAACCTCTTTCCTCTTATCCTTTACAGTGAATTCCACTTTGCTAAACTGTGTCTATCTCCACAGCCTGGTTCATTTTTTACACAGGCTCTTCTTCCCTCTGGGTACTAGATTTCCCTTGTAGCGTTGTGCCAAGCACCATTTACTTAATAAACATTAACTGGACAGGTTTCCCTTGAGGTGACATCAACCCATTATATGAGCATACTTTGGGTGCAGGTCAGTCATCAGCTGTGATGCAAACTGCACGTATGACCAGTGTACATACGACCATGGCAGGTACAGGGAGATTTTCAGAGGTGGTGTGAAAACCCCGGTGAGGTCAGGAAAAATTACAAGACTGGATCCGACCTGCTCGTCTACAAAATGCATTCTTTTTTAAGTCACCCCTGCACCTAGTAATTCTGTAGTGTGCCCTCATGCTCACAGGTTTCTTTTCTAAGTATTTAAGAATAATTTCTAATTCTAAAATTCTGGACAGTTCACACCTTGCCTCACTAAAATCTAAAACACGAATTATTTTTTTCCTATCTCAATGATGACGCCACTCTATCCTACCTACATGGATTACTTTAAAAACAAACCCACACAACCTCGGAGGAAAGGCCACTGTTGAGGGGCAGAGCAGGAAGGGCAGACAAGGTGTAGCTGGCGCCTGTCAGCTTCATCACAGATTCACTACCTAACTGTGACCCAATTCCAAACCACAGTGATGGCCAACGTCGCCACCATGTTCAGAGCTGCCTCCCACCTTACTCTCCCTGCCTCACCGTGCTCTAGACCCCTCCACGCACTTCCCTCAGCTCCAGCTTCACCAAATCCACCCCCCATTCCTCTGGCTGAGGTCGCCTAGAGTAAAAATCACCAAACACCCCCCCTCATCTGTGCCTCCAGGCAACAAACTCTGTTTTGAATGCTGGTCTCTTGGCTGTGTTCCAGAATAAACTTCTCTGCTACATAAGATTCCCAGGAGTATAGACAAAATCTAACTGGCTACAGAGGCTGAAGGCTTCAAGCTTATGCAAGTTACAGATAAGCAAATGTCCAGGCAGGCAGCACAGGTGTGTTGTACAGATACTTTCTCAGCCAGGGCACAAGTGCCTCTCTTGTGGCAGCAATCAAATAGTTCAGCACCATCTTTTATATTCATACAGCATCTCTGGTTAACACAGAATTCCAACCAGCAAAACAAGGTACTTTCAGCTCTGTAGGCTAACACAGGTTTTAAGATATAAAAATCTTAGAATGGCAAATTTTAAATGGCTTCCATGGTTTTCTCTGTGCACCTGAATATTCCTTCATTCAAAAATGACTCTTTAAACCCCTACACTGTGCCACAGCAATGAACAAGAGAGGCCACTTTGCTTATAGTCCACTATAGGAGAAAAAGAAAAAAGCAATTAAAATTCACACTAATAATAATAATAAATTCACACTAATAAGTACATGTCAGGGTAAAAGGAAATACAGATCCAAATAAATATTCAGGGAGAATCATGGCGTGAAATTTTTAAGACATAGTATTCTAAGGTACAACCTGTCCCAAACTATTCTTTTCAATCTTAGCTCTGCTCACGTAATAGTTTTATATTTGGGGGCCCAGTTCAGTCTGATCCTGTGTTGTTGCCTAATAGCATGACTGGCTAGCTTAGGTGTAGTGGCTGGTGCCTTAGCCCATGGAGCCACAGGCGCCGAGCCCCTCCCTTTTTTTTGAGACAGAGTCTCACTCTGTCACCCTGGGTAGAGTGCAGGGCATCATCATAGCTCACATCAACCTCAAACTCTTGGGCTCCTGAGATCCTCTTGCCTCGACCTCCAGTGTAGTAGTGACTGCAGGCACCCGTCATGATACCCAGCTAGTTTTTCTATTTGTTAGTAGAAATGGAGTCTCACTCTTGGTCAGGTGGGTCTAAAACCCTTGAGCTCAAGTGATCCACCCACCTTGGTCTCCCAGGGTGCTGGGATTACAGCGGTGAGTGGCCACCTGGCCGGGCAAAGTCTTTTCAACAACTGGTACATAATAACTGAAAATTCATATGGAGAAACAATAACCTAAGCCAAAATTAATTTAGGAGGATTGTAGACCTAAATATAAAAAATAAAACTATAAAACTTGTAGAGGAAAATATAGGAGGATAGCTGCATTTGGGAAGAGGAAAAGTTACTTAGATACAGAAAGTAAAACAAAAAATAAATAAATATCAACATTAAGAATAAGAAAATGAAAAGTTACAGACTGGGAGAAGTATCTGTAATGTATACATCTGACAAGAACTTTATCCAGAATATATAAAGTATTATGGCTCAATAATAAATAAACAAACACCAAAAAAAAAGAGTAAAAAGAGAAAACAATTTAAAATGGGCAAAAAAGCAAAAGGGAAACTTCACAAAAGAAGATAATGGGCATGGCCAATAAGCACCAGAAAGTATGTTTGACAGAGCTGCTAACACCCACGAGAATGGCTAAAATCAATGACCCCAAACTCCAAATATTGGTGACATATTGTAAAACAGCCACATTCCCACACATTGTCAGTGTGTCATGCTGTAAATCATAAGGCAATTTTTAATCAACAAAACTAAATATATACCTACTCTATAGCCCAGTAATCCTCTTAGTTACTTGCTCAGAGAAATGAAAACATAATGTATGTCCAGAACAGAAAACAAACAAAAAAAAAGCCTGCTATCATAAAGATTTTCTTCATAAGAGTCCAAAACTAGGAGCATCTTAGGAGTCCGTCAATAAAAGAATGGATAAAAACTGCAACAGTCACACAGTAGGATGCTACCTGGGAATAAAACCAAAGGAGGGGTTGATTCACAGCAATATCAATGAACTTCAAAAATAGGCTGAATGAAAGAAGTGCTTGCATTAAAAGTACCTACAAAGGACATCTTCAGAATAGACACTAATCGAAGGTCATAAAAAGTAGTGTAATGGTTGTCTCTGTTGCCAGAGATGGAGGCAAGGGAGGAACTTTCTGAGGGGATGGAAATATCTCTATCTTGACAGGCTGCGGGTGACACAGTTGGATACAGTTACAAAACTCTGCAAATCCCACCCTAAAATTTGTACAGTTCACTGGGCAAAAAATCTTACCTCAGAGGAAAAACAAATAAATGTGGAGCTATAATGACAGGAGCATCATCAGGATAGTAAGGTATACCAAAATCTACAATTTACTTTGAAATACAAAAAAGAATAAGATTAATTGACTGGAAGGTATGACATAAAGCAAATACATCCAAATGATCACTTCCGTAGAAATTAGGTGGTGCGGTCATTGTAAAACTCCTTCAACTTGGATGTACACTTAAATTCTCATATTACAATGTTGGTAAAACTATTCTCAAAATTATTTTAAAAAGATAAAGCATCTATACTAAATCTAATAAAAAATATGCATGAGTTTTAGATAAAATGACAAGATTTAACTAAGAAATTCTCCTATGCTCACATACAGAGTCAATATTATAACATGTAATTGTACCAAATTGTTCTATAAATTCAATATAACGTTAGCCAAAATACTCAAATATTTTTCAAGGAAAAAAAAAACAAAGCAGCAAGGACAATGGTATTTAAAAAAAAAAAAAAAGATAGAAGGACACACCCTGTCAGGTATTTACTACAAAGCTACAGGCACCAACCAAGTTAGGTGTTGCTCCTACAATGCCTGTAACAAAATAGAGCCCCGGCCGACAAACAGAAAAAAAAGGAAGAAAGAAAACAAAAGAAAATGGCCCCACATATTTATATATAAGAGATGATCCTGAAGACTGATGTAGAAAGAAGACATCAATTAATGGTACAGGACATTTTCATTATCCACTTTTTAAATATTGAATTAGATTCTACTCACAATATATCTAGTAAAGTTTTATACCCAATAGTTCAGTGATCAAAATGTGAGTAAACAAAGTTTTGGACCTCGCAGAAGAAAATAAGGCAACGTTTTGTAATCTCTGTGTTAGAAGGACAAAGCACAAAGGCGTGAACCGTAAAGAAGAAAACTTAAAAATGTTATAACATATTAAAATCTTAAAATTGGACTCAAAATATACCACAGAAAAGTACAATGTGAATAACAATAGAGTAGGAGAAGTTATCGTGCAAATAACAAATGTACAGGATATAGGAAAAAAAATTACAAATCAATACTACAACTACGAAACAATCAAAAACAAATGGAAAGATACAAGAGTGTTCAGGGCAACATTGTCTGAAAAATCAAACCGGCAGTGGCTTTGACAGCAGGCTGGCTAAATGAAAAATGGTACATTCACACAGTGTAGAACTATGTATATTTGAAAATAAAAAATTAGAGCTTGGAGGAATTTCAAACAAATGGTGTCAAACAGGTTTGCCAACTAGGATCCTACTCACAAAAAAAACTTTTAACATATACAAAGTAAGTACTAAATGAGTGTGTGTGTGTGTGTGTGTGTATACACATATATATACATATGTATATATGTGCATGGTTCCATAATTGAAAAATAGATACACTTACTATGCAGGCTTCAAATATATTTTATTTTAGTTTATTTTTAACTAGGACAGAGTCTCACTCTGTCTCCCTCAGTAGAATGCTGTGGCGTCACAGCTCAAAGCAACCTCCAGCTCTCGAGCTTAGGTGATTCTCTTGCCTCAGCCTCCCGAGTAGCTGGGACTACAGGCGCTCACCACAACGCCGAGCTATTTTTTGTTGTAGTTTGGCTGGGGCCGGGTTCGAACCCACCACCCTCAGTGGTATGTGGGGCCAGCGCCCTACTCACTGAGCCACAGGCGCCTCCCTTCAAATATATTTTAAATGTATGGATACATAATGGGTAATGTGCAATGTAACATTATGCACATTAATTTGTGCATATACTATAAATACATAGGCTATTATAAAACATGTAAGAATGGTTGGGTAGGGATACCACAGCAGAGGAAAATCCGAGAATTCAGTAATGTTTCATTTCTTCACCTAGATGGTAGGCACACGGATATTCACTGTATTACCCTTTAAACCTATTTATAGGTCTTAAATATGTAATACTTCAAGGAGATACAGTGTTAAAGAATAGAACATAGGGTGCCTGTGGCTCAACAGGCTAAGGCACCAGCCACGTACACCTGAGCTGGTAGGTTCGAATCCAGCCAAGGCCCGCCAAACAACGACAACTACAATGAAAAAACGGCTGGGCGGGCGCCTGTAGTCCCAGCTACTTGGGAGGCAGAGGCAAGAGACTTGCTTGAGCCCAGGAACTGGAGGTTGCTGTGAGCTGTGGATGCCATGGCACTCTATCCAGGGTGACAGCTTGAGGCTCTGTCTCAAAAAAAAAAAAAGTACAACTTCATTCTGTTGCATGTGGATGTCTAGTCTTCCCAGCACTGTTTTTTTAAAACACTGTCCTTATCCAGTGGTATTGGCACCTTGACAAAAATTATTTGACTCTTATCTGCAAAGGTGTATTTCTGTGCTCACTACCTTGTTCCATTGGTCTATGTGTCTGTCTTTATGCCAGTATCAAACTTTATTACTATAGCTTTGCAGTAAGTTTTGAAATTAGGAAGTATGCGTCCACCAAATTTGTTCTTGTTTTTCAAGACTGTTTTGTCTATTCAGAGTCTCTTGAGATGCCATGTGAATTTTAAGATGGATATTTCTATTTTTTTCTTTAAGACAGAACCTTAAGCTGTCACCCTGGATAGAGTGCCGTGGCATCACAGCTCACAGCAACCTCCAATTCCTGGACTCAAGTGAGTCTCCTGCCTATGCCTCCCAAGTAGCTGGGACTACAGGCACCCGCCACAACGCCTGGCCATTTTTTGGTTGCAGCCGTCATTGTTGTTTGGCAGTCCCGGGCTGAATTTAAACACCTGCCAGGTCAGGTGTATGTGGCTGGCGCCTTAGCCTGTTGAGCCATAGGCGCCAAGCCAGGATATTTCTATTTTTATTTCTATAAAAACATCATTGAATTTTGATAAGCACTGCAGTGAATCTGTACATTCCTTTAGCTATTGCCTATAATTTAACTACACTAATTCTTCCATTCCAGATACATGGATGCCTTCTTAAATTACTTTTAGCAATATTGTATAATTTTAAATGTATAAATCTTTTCCTTCCTTGATTAAATGAAATTCTGTGGGTTCTTTTTATACTAC
Source organism: Arctocebus calabarensis (assembly GCA_963573935.1). Taxonomy (NCBI): domain Eukaryota; kingdom Metazoa; phylum Chordata; class Mammalia; order Primates; family Lorisidae; genus Arctocebus; species Arctocebus calabarensis. The sequence goes on from CAUYON010154619.1 coordinate 19,111, forward strand.
TGACAATGTAATTGTTTTCTTTATTTCCATCTTGGATTATTCAATGCCAATACATAGATATGAAACTAATTTTTTCATGTTACTTTTTTTTTGTTGGTTGGTTGTTTTTTTTTGTAGAGACAGAGTCTCACTTTATCACCCTTGGTAGAGTGCCGTGGTGTCACACAGCTCACAGCAACCTCCAACTCCTGGGCTTAGGTGATTCTCTTGCCTCAGCCTCCCTAGTAGCTGGGACTACAGGTGCCTGGCACAATGTCCAGCTATTTTTTTGTTGCAGTTTGGCCTGGGCCAGGTTTGAATCCGCCACCCTCAGTATGTGGGGCCAGTGCCCCACCCACTAAGCCACAGGCACTGCCCTTCATGTTACTTTTGTATCCTGCTACTTTGCTGAAATCATTTATTGTTACTTTCATTTTTTTTTTTATTAAGAGACAGTGTCTCACTCTCACTCAGGCTGGAGTACAATGGCATCATAGCTCACAGCAACCTCAAACTCTTGGGCTCAAGTGATACTCTTGCTTCAGCCTCCTGAGTAGCTAGGACTACAGGCCTGTGTCTCTATGCTCAGCTAGTTATTCTATTTTTAGTACAGATGGGGTCTCACTCTTGCTCAGACTGAACTCGAACTCCTGAGTTCAGGCAATCCACTTGTGACGGACTCCCAGAGTGCTAGGATTACAGGTGTGAGCCACCTTGCCCAGCTAAGACCCAGTCTCTTAAAAAAAAAAATTCCAAATCATAAAAATGCCCCAAATTCCCCTCTTTTCACTAAGGTTGAGAGAGGATATCTGAGAAAGGTGAGGTCTAGGAGGACAGGTCTTCTCAAGGAAACCACAAGGTTATACTTGCAGGGTCCTCTCCATGGTGATTCAAGCCCTTGGGAATTTGTAAACTTAATTTCCTGGAACTTGGAAATTTCCAAGTTCTGTGAAATCCTGTAGTCCTACAGGGGCTGGAATAGCATCTCCTGCTTGATTCAAACTGGCCAATGAGAAAGGTACCTATGGGTTGGACCTTTTTGACTATCAATAAAAAGGAAAGACCAGCTGGGGAGTGCAGCCATTTGGAATTCTTCTATGCCAAAAGCTCCCGGCTGGTAAATAAAGCCCTTCCTCTTATAAACGTGGTGTTTGGGTGCTTTCTCTCCACTGGGCCTCGTCTTCCTGCAACATTTTTGGTTCTCTGACCGGGGAGCGAGATCACTTTCAGAGAGAACGACCAACCAGTAGTCACCACCAATACTCTGGACACCCATGTGGGGGTCCCTGATTGGCCTGAGTGCACCAGGGAGGCAATTTGGCCTCCCTATGTAGATGCCTCGGCTGGGGAGAGAAAGGCCCCCCTTGGAGGGTCTCAAGGAGTCAAACACCAGGAGGAACTGGCATGCAGGAACAAGTACCTACACAGAGAGACGTCTAAGGCAAGGTATGATTGATCTGGGGATCCCACTACAGTTTTAGTGGAAGAAGGAGCCTAATCAACTCCTTGGGCAGTAGATTGCTGGCAGGTCTGTTGAGAAGTGTGTGAGAGTGTGTGAATGTGTGTGACTGAGAGAACTCTGAGGGTGGATTTGGACCTCCCTTCACAGGGCCTAGGGGAGTGTTGGTTTGCCTCTTATGGCTACGTGACAGCTCAAGTGGGAAATCGAGGCTGCCCAGGTTAAAAAATGGGTTGGAATGGTATGCATGTGAGTGCTTGGAGAATGACTGAGATGGGTAACAACAGGTGGGGGTTTACGTCTCCCCTCCCATTCACAGGGTGAAACGAATGTGTGAGTGTGCCCTTCTTCCCTGCTTCAACTTTGCCCCTTGGCTATACTGAAAGAAACTGGAAGTTTTTCTGATTTCTCTTTGGTGGTGGCCACGTGGGACTTGGGGGGAAATGAAAAGACATTAGAAAAGATGTTATGGTTTTGTTACTGGAATTTCTTCAGTGAGTCTTTGGTCTCAGGAATTTGAGAATTGAAACTGCAGGCCACAGATCAGTGATAAAATGGCATTTTGTTGGACTGAGGGGCATGCAGAGGGAGTGGAGAGTGCCAGAGCTATTGGCGGAGGGGCTATGGCTTGGAAAGTGTTGATGTTCGAGCAGTCCGGTGAGCTCTGGATGGCCCTTGAAAATCTGGGGGAGAGAGTGTGAATCTTGTGCTGGATGGGCTGTATCCATATAAGCAACAGGTCTCCAAGGTGAACAGCCTTTGGAAGGGGGAAGGAGGCCCAAGTCTGAGGTTTCCTGCATAAGTCCTCTTTCTATGGGTAAATAATTGGCCCTGAGAGATATTTTGGCCAGGACTTGGTAGATGGAAAAATAGCTTTACAAACTGAAAGGGTGTTCTAGCAAATGAATGAATGCAGCCCCTTGGACAAGGTTATTAGGTCTTTGCTGTGGTTTTTGTCTGGGGAGGGGATTACGGGGTGTGCTCCTTAGTCAGGGTGGAGCCATCCAAAAGGTTTGGGACTGCTTTGTTCATGACCTTGCTGGGGCTCAGAGGATTTGTGCCTGAGACGGGAGTCTGAAAAATGGGACCTGAGCCTGAAAAATGGGGGTTCCCTATCCAGCCCTGAGTAGGAAAATCCTGTATTAATGTTATACCTTGTAAAATGTCTCTCATTTGTAAAATGTAATAATTTGGTTGTTTAAATTGTTGGGGAAACTGAGTCTTTCTCAAAGGATAAGATTCCTGCCTTTTAAACCTTCTAATTATCAGTTTGGCTGAATGAATGGGTGACTTCATGGTAAACTGGGATCCTGTTTTATGGAAAGTGAGTTTTTCAGAGTAAGAGAAATTAGACAAAAAGGAAGGTGGCATTGTGTAAAAAAAGAATCTTGTGTGATAAATTTTGTCCTGAAACAGAATGCTGGTGTAAGAAAGTGAAAGGCAGGGCAAAAGTTAAAGTTTAGAATGTTTGTAAATTGTCTGTGCAGGTTAAATGAAGCTCATAAAAGAGAATTTGTGAAAGTATTTACATGTGATCCAGTTGAGTATGTATTTCCTTTAAAATCTTTCGGCATGTAATCTCATTTGAACCAATGTTTTAGGCCTTTGATATTTGACAAACCTTCTGAAATCAAATCTCTAAATTTGGGGCTTGGTGCCTGTAGTGCAGTGGTTGCAGCACTGCCCATGTGCACTGAGGCTGGTGGGTTCTAACTTGGCTCGGGCCAATAGAAAGAAACCAAAAAGGCACAACCTAAATTTGGTCTTCTTGGGCGGTGTCTGTGGCTCATTGAGTAAGGCGCCGGCCCCATACACCAAAGGTGGTGGGCTCAAACCCAGCCTGGGCTGAACTTCAAAACAGAAAAATAGCTGAGCGTTATGGCGGGCACCTGTAGTCCCAGCTACTTGGGAGGCTGAGGCAAGAGAATCACCTAAGCCCAGGAGTTGGAGGTTGCTGTGAGCTGTGTGACACCACGGCACTCTACCAAGGGTGATAAAGTGAGACTCTATCTCTACAAAAAAAAAAAAAAATCTAAATTTGGTCTTCTTTAAATATTAAGACCACTGAAAGTCATAGGAAAATAAATTAAACTTATTTGACTTATTAAAAATATATAGGAAACATTATCAAATATGAAATGGTGATTAATTTTGTATGTATTATGGATATATGTATATGTTCCAATATTATAAAGCATTAATCTGTCCTAACATATAAAGCATTGGTCTGTCCTAATATATGAGACATTAGCTTGTCCTAACATTATTGTTGGTAATAATTTTGTAATTATTTTGTAATATTATAAAGCATTGGTCTGTCCTAATATATAAGACATTGGTCTGTCCTAACATATATTGTTGGTAATAATTTTAATTCATCTAAAAGAAGAAAGTGCTGGGCAATGCCTGTGGCTCAGCGAGTAGGGTGCCAGCCCTATATATCGAAGCTGGCAGGTTTAAACCCGGCCTCAGACGAACTGCAAAACAAAAAAATGGCCAGGCATTGTGACAGGTGCCTGTAGTCCCAGCTACTCAGGAGGCTGAGGCAAGAGAATCGCCTAAGCCCAGGAGTTGGAGGTTGCTGTGAACTGTGTGATGCCATGATAAAGTGAGACTCTGTCTCTACAAAAAAAAAAAAAAAAAAAAAAAAAAGAAAGAAACAAAGAAAGAAAAAATAACGTGCTTTTTTATGTAACTGGCGTATTCCAAAGTTAAACCAAAAAAGAAAAAGAAATATTAAGAGAGGCTGATGAGGCTCGGCACCTGTGGCTTAAGGGGCTAAGGCACCAGCCACATACACCTGAGCTGGCAGGTTCAAATCTAACCCAGGTCTGCCAAACAACAATGACAGTGCAACGAAAAAATGGCCAGGTGTTGTGGCGGGCGCCTGTAGTCCCAGCTACTTGGGAGGCAGAGGCAGGAGACTCGCTTGAGTCCAGGAATTGAAGGTTGCTATGAGCTGTGATGCCATAGCACTCTATCCAGGGTGACCGCTTGAGGCTCTGTCTCAAAAAAAAAAAAAAAGAGGCTGACAAATTCTCTCAAATTCAAATTCCTGAAATGGAATACCTTCGGACTAAAGGCAGACTTTTAGAAATTTCATTGGATGTGGTACTTGTATACCATGGAATATTATGCAGCCTTAAAGAAAGATGGTGACTTTACCTCTTTCATATTTACATGGATGGAGCTGGAACACATTTTCCTTAGCAAAGTATCTCAAGAATGGAAGAAAAAATATCCAATGTATACAGCCCTAATATGAAGCAAATTTATATCTTTCATTTGAGGGTTACAACCCAGTTACTGCACAAGAAGATGGGGAAAGGGGAGAGGGAGGGAAGGGGAGGGAGAGGGTGGGGGGGAGAAAGGATAAAGGGTGAGAACACACTTGAGTTGCATCTTTGAAGGGTCAGGGGCAAATT
>CAUYON010154621.1:0-11016 GCA_963573935.1 Arctocebus calabarensis
GTAGAGTGCCGTGGCATCACACTGCCCACAGCAACCTCCTGCTCTTGGGCTTAAGCGATTCTCTTGCCTCAGCCTCCCTAGTAGCTGGGACTACAGGCGCCCGCCACAGCGCCTGGCTATTTTTTTGTTTTGCAGTTCGGCCAAGGCTGGGCTTGAACCCACCACCTTCGGTATATGGGGCCGGCGCCCTACTCGCTGAGCCACAGGAGCCGCCCCCCAGTGGTATTTTTAGTGAGACTCATTTGATTGCACGAGACACAGACTAGACTTCAGACTTTGGAAAAGGGGGGATTTATTGGTTTATGGAGGCAGAATGGAAAGGGCTGGAATATCTGGAACTAAGGACTTGGGTGTTGTTATAATGATGTTATCTCTTTTTTCTTTCTTTTTTTTTTTTTTTTTTTTTTTTGCGTCTTTCCACAAATTGGCTTCAATCTCTGAAACTGATTTTCTTCTCATAAGGGAAGCGTAATTGCAGACAGCACTGGAACTTGTATATATTCTCAAATGTTCCCTGCTAGGGGAAAAGAGAACCCCAAGCAAGTCTTACTACTCCATTTTTTTAAATATTTTGCGTGGCTTCTGTGTAGGTGCCCATCCTGAGACGAGTCATTGTGTGAGGACTTTTAACTACTATTTTCAGTCCAGTTTGGGTCAGGTGCTCACCCCTAGACTAATAATTAAAGCCAGGTGGTGGAGTGATGTAAAATGAAAACAATTCCTAGTTGAATCACAGGGTTTCTGATAAAGGGGGTGGGACATGTGTAGATGTTTCCTTCTACCTCCAAATGGAAGTGGAACAACCCAGATGCCCTTCAAACCATGAATGGATTAATTAACTGTCATATAAGCATGCCATGGAATAGTAGTCAGCCATAAAAAGTTGGAGATTTTATATCTTTTGTAACAACCTGGGGGAATTTGGAGACCACTCTCCTAAGTATCCTAGGAATGGAAAAACAAGCATCACATGTGCTCAAGGCTATACTGAAATCAGATTAACTAGTTAGTAGAATAACTACATGCTCATTTGAGAGAAAAACTCAATTAAGTTCAAGAAGAAATTGGGGGGGGTGGAGGGAGAGGGTTTTGCAAGCAAGTTCCCACCCAAAGGGAACAACAGGTAGGACTTGATGGATTCTGCCTGCAATCCTACCACTCTGGAAGCTGAGGCAGATGGATAGCTTGAGTTCAGGAGTTTGAGACCAGCCTGAGCAAGAGCAAGACCCCTGTCTCTGCTAAGCAATAGAAAAATTAGTCAGACATAGTGGCGCCTGCCTGTAGTCCCAGCTGCTTGGGAAGCTGAGGCAAGCTGATCACTTGAGGCTAGGAGTTTGAGGTTGCTATGAGCTATAAGCCTCAGCATCCTAACCTGAGGCAACAGAGTGAGGCTCTGTCTCAAAAAATAAATAAGTAAATAAAGAAACAAAGGGCACACTTCCTGAGTGAAGGAAACAACTACAACTTGGACTTCACCTTACAAATGCAAACAATGTAACCTCATTGTGTGTATCTTCATAATCATCTGAAATTAAAAACAAAAAACTTGTCTTAAAATGTAAAAAATGATGATACTATTGGACTTATAAGAATTTCCAGAACTCTAATAAAAAGAAATTGAGGGTTTATAAAACTGCAACACTCCCCCCCACAAGAACAAGAATTAGTTACATATGGCTGAAAAAGATGTTTTTATTTATTTGCTTTTGTTGTCCCTTAATTATTAGACGCTAAGTTCATAGGAAGTAAGGGTTTTATTTTAAAATATGTCCAACAATTTATAAAAGGCAGTGTGTATTCATCTTGAATCTTTTTTTTACAAAAGCCTTTAATATATAAATCACAGAAACTTGCCTAGATAATTCCAAGTTTTTAGAAAATATTTACTTTTGCAAATACTCCTGTCAGATTCATTTTGCCAGTTTAACAGAAAATATATATCCTCTTGAAAGGTTCTTGCATATTTTGAAGTTAAGATTTGTAATAGTAGAGAAATTTGTATGGTAGGGAGGAGTTAGTTGTTAAGGAACCACATCTCGTTCGTGGACAACATAGAGTTGAATTATTTTGAATGCTTTGAAAGCTGGAGGTTAATGTTTAAAATTACTGAAGGGAAGGTGGAGCTTTCTCTTCCAAAGTCATAAAAAGGAATAATTGCGATGACACACCACAGTGTGCATTTTATACTGTTGAATGATGGCAGCTTCACATTTGGCTCCATGCCTCGGAGGCCTAGCACACCCAGGGAGCATTGTAAAAGCTGCCTAACGCACACCCTGGCGTGTGTGTGCCCACTTTTACAGCGAGCAATAATTTTAAAGGAACATACAGTACCTACTTAGGAAGCTTTTCAGGAGATAAGAAGTGTATCAATAGGAACACAAGCCCTGTGTATAATATTGTTACCAGTAAGTAAATAAATAACGATTGGATTTGAAATGCTTAAGCATATAGTGATTGTGTACAATTTTGAATTTTTTATTGAAATGTTTAGACTCTAAATATTTTCTACTGGTGGTAAGATCATAAAGATTTGAGAATCCAGCATCTGGATAATCTTGAAAATAGTTTTCTACTATTTTCCAGTCTAGTGTCATTCAATGGCTACGCATTTTTCAGGTAAAAATAAGTTCATTTCTTTTGGAGGTATAATGTTATACCATTGGTAGCAGGTAGAATTGCAAATACTTCTTGGGAGTTAGTATTTTTCCAAATCAGGATGCTGAAACTATGTTAAAAATTTATAAGTTATAACAAAATGAATAACTTTTTAAATACTAGTGGCATTTGATTTGACATCGTAAAAAAAGGATAAAGGATCTGGTTATCTTGGATAATTTTTCTTTTTTTTTTTTTTTTTGGATAATTTTTCATTCTTTCATATGTGAGTGGACCATCTACATCTCAACACTCGCAAGGATGAACAATCCCTCAAGGGCAGGCCGAGGTTTGGTGCAGTTTATATACTCTGGTAGGGTTGGGGGTGTCTCTTTAAAAACATAAACACAAAATTAGATAAGAAAGTGAGTAATTAGGATGAGAAGAAAATCACAGTGAATCACTGGAGACTTGGAGTTTCAGCCTGTGGTCTTCGAAAATGTCTTTAGGCAATTTATCAGAAAAGTTTCTATAGAAATGCTTCTTGATTGCAATCCGGCTTCCTCTCCACACCTGGAACTCTCTACAACTCCAAGTGCTCACAATGTCTGCACCTATGAAGGCTCTGAAACTTACATGTTATAAGTTTCCTGGACCTTTGCCTCTGCTGTCCATATGTAATGTTATGGAAAAAAAGTGGTATGAATTATTATTTCTAATTCTACCTCCTTCAGAATTTAAGATTGGGGGCACAATTTAGAGCCCCCTCTTAGAAGAGAATGATTAAAATATTTTATTTTATAATCTTGGCTTTATATTTTGCTCTCTTTCATGCTATTGATTGGGAGAGATTAATGTACAGATATGGGAGCAATCCCATGTTTTCAGGGCCCTGACTCATAAGCTAAATAGGAAGTAGGAATCTTGGAAGCATTTTTATTCTTGCCAATCCACAATGTATAAATTCTTGTGTAACTTCATAGTTATAATAGCAACACAATTCACATAGTAAGTGTTTTGTAATTTCTGTCGATGAATCCTGCAGGAACCCCAAAGCCATTTTGATGCTATAGATATATCAAGAAGGGATTAAACCTCTGTGAAGATTTTAATCAGTAGGACAGGACTGGAACCTGCCCTTAGGAGTCAGATGGTTTAGCACTTTACTGCCAGGCAACTCTATACCTACAGAACCCAAGGGAAAAAGAGGTCATCTCACCCTCAAAATGGTTTGCCTCGTGATCAGACCTTCAGAAATATGCTTGGCCAAAGAAATTCTCTTTCCCTTCTTCATTTTTGTTGTTGTTGTTATTGTTACACTGACTTTTGGTAGTTCATTTCCATACCTTTCTATTCTCCACTATTCTTAAGGGTAGAAGAATTTAAGCAAGTATAAACAGGTGAGTTTTAAGAATTTAAGCAACTGTACTTAAGATAGGTGAGTTTTTATAGATGAGGTATGTAACTGACAAGAGAAATTTCAGAAATTATATTCTTCTCTAGGAAAAAAAAGAACACTTGGTATGGATTTTAATTCTATGAGGCAGCTTTTGCATATGTAATGCACCATTCTCTACAGTGATAAGTTCTTCATTTCTGTTAAGGCATCCATAGGTTCTGTCATTCTTACTCCAAGTGCTCAAGTGGCCTTTTCAAGCACTCAGAAGCTCCCCATAGATTGTGAAATCATCAGTGCGTTCATCTGCTGATGATTGGAGCTGCTCCAGAGGATGGGGAAGAGGGCAGAGAGAGAAGCAGCAGCTGTCTTGGGAGAGAAAAGAATATAACTTGCAGTGGCCAGTCAGGATATACCTTTTCTGTCTAGTAAAGTAGAAGTCACAGAATTCTCAGTTTAATATAGGCTGGAATTAGAAAGAAACCATTTATTCATTCAACACATATTTTTTGAGTGTATACTGAACACCCTCTCTAGGCAATGTGGATACAGTAGTAAATGAAACTGAAAAATTCCTCTCCTCCCACAACTTATATTTTAGGTAGGACAGTTGGGAGATAGATAACAAAGTAAGTAAATTATACACTATCTTAAAAGATAATAAGTGCTTTGAAGAAAAATAAGGACATCAGGATAGGAAGTGCTTTGGGTTGTGATGGCTAGTAAACATTTTATTTTATTTGTTATTATTTTTTAGGACCATAGATTCAAGTTGCTCTGAATATTTGCTACTGCAGTTTTCAAATACTGCAGTTTTCTTTTCTTTTTTCTTTTTTTGAGATAGAGTCTCAGGTGTTGCCCAAGCTAGAATGCCATGGCGTCAGCCTACCTCATAGCAACCTCAAACTCTTGAGTTCAAGTAATCCTCCTGCTACTGCCTCCAAAGTAGTTAGGACTACAGGTGTCTGCCACAATGTCTAGCTAATTTTTATATTTTTAGCAGAGATAAGGTCTTGTTCTTGCTCAGGCTGATCTCAAACTCCTGAGGTCAAGCAATCTTCCTGCCTTGGTCTCCCTGAGTGCTATGATTACAGGCATGAGCTACCATGCCCAGCCTTGATAATAAACATTTTAATCAGACACTTCTGATTAAAGGAGAACACTTCTGCAGCAATTTCAAAAAGGTAAGGGAACAAGGCAGGCAGATATTTAAGAAAGGAAAATCTAGAAAGAAGGAAAAATAAGTGCAAAGGCCTGAAGTAGATATGTATCCAGATCATCCAAGGAAAGGCAAAGAGATTAATGTGTACGGATGAAGAGGAGATGAAATCACAAGAGTGATAAGAAGTCAGAGTGGGTAGAGGCTCGTAGTCCTTTGGAGTAATTTTAGTTTACTATGAGTTAAAAAAAAACCACCCATTAGATTGTTTTAGCAGAGGGGTAGCATAAATTGACTTATTTCTCAAAAAGATGCATCAGCTGCTACATTGAGAATGCAGACAGGTATAGGAGGTGAGGACAAAGCCAGGGAGAGGTTGTTACTATAATTCAACCAATTTGGTATCATGGCTCAGGGTAGGGCCAGTCAAAGAACACTGACTGTATTCCAGACATATTTTGCAAGTAGAGAGACAGGATTTGTTTGATGGATTCAGTGGGAAATTAAAAAGAGGAGTTACAGCTGACTGCAAGATTTTTAGTCTGAACAATTGGAAAGATCACCTCAAACAGGGAAGATGGTGTGTACAGCATGCTGAGGCAGAGGAGATCAGGAGGTCAGGGTTGGGTGTAATCTTGAGATGTGTATTGGTCATTCAAGTGGAGATGTCAAGTAGAAAGTTCTGTGGATAATGCTGGGATTTCAAAAGAAGAATCAGACTGGAGGTATCAGATTGTGGGTAGAATTTAAAGCCCTCTGACTGGAGGAGTTCACCGAGTGAGCAAATATAGACAGAGAAGCCCAAAGGTCAAGAGGACTGAGCTCTGGGACACTCTGGTGTTTAGAAATAGGGTGGGTAATGAGCCACTAGGAAATAAAAACGAAACAGAATGGAGGAGGCAAAACAAGAAAGTATTACGTGAGTGAGAATGGGATGAGTGACCCACACGCCTTAGCCTGGAAGGCACTTACTGTGGGCATCTAGGGACACGCAGAGGCAGGTTCCCCTCACACAGTGCAGGGATCCAGGGGGCTGGCTATTATATCCCAGGCGGGGGACCCCAGTGCTTGGGCTCTAGGCCTGAAAGGCTATACAGCTAGGGAAGCCAGATGTTCTCCTGATGTCATGAGGGCCTACGATCCAAGACTGTGGTTCTATTGGTAAATGTGGCACAGACCCCAAGCTCTTTTCTGTGTGTGATTAACTAGAGAGAATTCTCAGAGAGAAAAGAAGTAGGTGGTCCATAAGGAAATGGAAGGAAAATGCCATTTACAAAGCACCACAGGGAAAAAGCAAACAAACAACAATTATATGTGCGCGCGTGCACGTGTGTGTATGAAACAAGGGCCAAAGAGGCACAACAAAAGGAGAATTGCGAACTGATACAAACAATAGGATAATAATATAACAGAAGGATATAACTACCATGAACATATCTATCTTCCCTCCCCTAGAGATTCCATTCCTTTTCATGGTGTGACTGCCAAATAAATTGCGGTGACTTACCCTCATGCATCCCATTTGAACCCCATCTACACTTCATATGAAGGATGCTCAGAATTTAGCTCATTCCCATCTCGTTTCATCGTAGCCCACCACTTCCAATGTATATATTCCTTGATTTAGTATATAGTGCCTATTTTAACTTTCTCAATGTAAGAACAACCACAAAAATCTCGGTAGCACACAACAATATGCATTTATTTTTTTCCCACTTATAGGTAGGTCTGGTTTAGCAGGCAATTTCTTCTTCAAGGCTGTGGGTTAAGTTCAGGTCTGTTCTATGAGTTTCATTCTGGGATCCAAACTGAGGGGGCAATGGCTACCAGGGGCATGTACTTCTCTTGGTAGAGGTAAGAAGTTCCCAAAGAGGGGAGGGGATACATGTGACAATGTTGTTTTCCCCATGCGCCATTGGCCAAGGCGAATCCTAGGGCTGAGGCCAAAGTGGAAGGGGCTGGGTGTGGGATAGCTCCTCCCAAGGAAGAGGGAAGTGGAGAGGGAGTGACTAATTTATCACATTAGCATCCCCAACCCATTTTTCCTGACTCCTTTTTCCTCCTCCTGCCCATCAGTTAATCCGAGTGGCATTTATATCTCTTTAGATTCTATTATCTCTATCCTCTAAGTCAAATCGAACTATTTGTTGTTCCTTGTGCTCTCTCAAGTTTAATATTTTTATTTGTATTTTGAGATAGAGTCTCACTACATAACCTGGGTAGAGTGCAGGGATGTCATCTTAGCTCACTGTAGCCTCAAATTCCTGGGCTCAAGCACCTGCCACCAGGCATGCCTAGTTTTTTATGTTTTTGGTAGAGATGAGGTCTCACTCTTGCTTAGGCTAATGTTGAGCTCCTGACCTGGAGTGATCCTCTTACCTTGGCCTTCCAGAGTGCTTGGATTACAAACATGAGCCACAATGCCTGGCCTCAATCTTAGTATTTTAAACCTACCTCAGAAGCAAGAATAGAGCCTCTCCACCCTCAGATCCCAAAAATATATTTGGGGATTCTATTATTCATACCTCAGCCCAGCATCTCTGGGGAGAATTGAGCAATGCAGTATTATCCCATCATATCATTACCATCACCTTAGTTCATGCTACTTTAGTATTTATTATACACTGGGCCCTGAGCTAAGTGATTGATGTATATAATATTACGTCCCATTTAATCCTTACAAGTGCCTTAGGAAGTAGGTACTATTGGTTCCCCACAATTTTTTGATGGGTAAATTAATATCAGAGGTAATGTCTTCCCTAAAGTCACAATTTGTGGAGGAAGCCCAGAGAGGGGTTTTGGACTCTAGAATTCTCTCTCTGAACTTCTATGTTCTACATTCCTTTTATTATTATGATTTTCTCATGCCGTGAGAAACACTAAGGATAGTGTTTTGTCGTTATGCAGATCTGAATAGTTGACAATGCAGTCTAACTTCACCAAATGGTTAACATATGGATTAAATATGGTTAATATGGATTGCTTTTATACAGTATGGTTAAGATGATTACAAGTGTGATCACTTTTTGTTTATGACAGAGTAGGTAACTTTTTGTCCTACATGTTCTACACCAAACTTTTCTGATTATAAATATGTTCTATAAGCCAAACTTACTTGAGGGTAATCATTTCTTTCAAAGCGAATAACAATACCTTTGTGAAATATATATCTGCCATATTTTTCAATCTTTTGTATCAAAGGTGCAAAATAACGCATAGGGATTAGATTAATATTGGAGTTTTCCAGTTATTTATCACTGACATTTTGTTTGAGTGCTTGATTTCTCCAATAAAGGAGAGCCAGGAAAGTGTTGATCAATAAGTTGCTAAATAGATTTAAACAAGTGAAAGAAAGTCCTAGTCTCATTTTGCTTTCTATTTCAAATGAATACAAAGCAACTCTTTACAAGGAGAATAACGATTTTGTAAACATTTTTCTTACAAAACAGTCTTAAAGACTTTTCTATTTTCTTTCAGACTTATAAGGTCAATTAGCTCTGTATTCTTCACTCTATTTTGCTGTGAGCACACAACTGCTCTAAATAGTCTATTAATTTTTTTTGAAAGTATATATTTTAGAGGTTTTTAAGGATAATTTTAATTTCAAATTTCAATTGGTTATTAGATTGTCTCAGAATCTAACAATTTGCTTTAGCTTAGAGTTTCAACGCTCTCAATCATGCGAGGACTCAGAGAGCATTAAATATGTGGGTCCCACAACTCTGTGAATATACTAAAACTGTTAAATTGTACAATTCAAAAGGGTGAATGTTACAGGAATCGTATCTTAATAGAGTTTCTTTTAATGTGGGTGTCCAGGTCTCACCTGGGACTAATTAAACCCGAGTCACACCAGGAAGGGTCAAGGCCCCCAAGTGACTCTAAGGTACAGCCAGAGGAGAAAACCACCGTTTAGCTTGTCCTATATATTTAAAAAAATCTAATCTGTTGTCAGCATTCATCATTTTTAGGATTTATTCTGGCTAATAAATTGTTTAAAAGAAAAATGGTTTTAATATCCCAACCATGATAAGTCTTCAAGATTGAGGATATAAGGATAAAATTCTTTAGAAGTAACAAAAAGTAATTAATTTTTAATTAACTTAATGTTAGTTAAAAGGATAGAGGTATTATGCTCATTTCAGACTGAAAGGAAAGACAAAAGTTCTGGCAGGATTATACCCCAAAACAAAAAAGACCTTTTCTGGGGGGAGGAGGTTCAGGGTTGGGGGGTAGTTTTTTCCACTGCAATGCAGAAGATTGGCAGAACCTACCAGAAGGGTGGGTTGGGATTGGGCTGGAAAGTTATACCTCTCCATAGACAGGGACAACGTGGCTTTCAATGACTCAGTCCCAGTAGTCACCCAGGTTATTATTGTGAGAACATGGCAGGTTGTGACCATGACATAAGTCTGTAATTTTACTGCTGGAAATGGAAGTGGAACATGGTCTCTGTGGGCCTTCTCTCATTTTTTCATGACACCATCTAACGGAATCAGACTTATGTCTGAGCTAATTTGTTTGGGCCTTCCCTAAATTCATGTCCCAGCTCTGCAATTATTTCTCTATCTATTAACATTCACCATGAGGTCTACACAGTAAACACTGTGAACTCCCCTACATCCAACCTCTTCCTGTTGTACAGAGATGGCCTCATGATCTAAGTCAATGAAACAAATGCTATTTCTCTAGACAAAATGATTGGCTCAAGAGTAAGTACATCTTAATTTAGCCAAATCAGAGGGCAACTCAGGACTTCAGCTTTATTACTGGGCAAAATATACACTTCCTTCCTCCCAATGGGAATGAGGAAACTCATAGCACAGTGAGCTGTGGAAAGCCAGCAAGAGGGAAGCCACCCTGAGAGCAAATTCAACCTACCAAGACAAATGGTGCTCAGAAAATTGCTCAAAAAGCAGATGAAGAGCCCTCAAAGCATTTTGAAATTTTGAATTGAGCCATACCTAAACCTCCACCCATCCAAGAGATTTTCTGTTAGATGAGCCAAAATGTTCTCATTATTGTATAATTCAGTTCAAGGGAGGCTTTCTGTTCTTTGCATACGAAAACATCTGAACTGATTCGGCTATTAAACATGAAAATTATTTTAAGTAATTAACTCACAAATTAGAATTTAGTTCCAATATAATATTTTAGCATAATAACAACCTTCTCGATATTGGAATTTAAATAGGAAAATGGTCTAAAACTAAAGGAATTTCACTTGTATAAAATAAGAACGTGAGTGCCCCTCAGTCTATTAAGTTTGGGGTTTAGGACAGGGAGCTTCTCAAATGCAGCTGCTCTTAATGAAGGCTATCCAGTTTCTAGTCTGTGCGGGGCAGGATCTGCCTTTCCTTGGATAATTGTTGGTTACTTCTCTGCTGGTACCTATTCTTGCAACTACCACCATTACTCTGATTATCACCAAAGTTCTCCCTCCATTATGTTTCTCCTTTTCAACTTGAACCCACTGAGGCTCCAAGAAGCAGCCTAATTTGAGCCTATTCTTTTGGCTCAAGAGAGTCCTAGATGTCATCCCTTCAGGACACTAAATAACAAACACGTTGATCTGAGCCAATAAAGCTGTATAGGGGGCAGCTCCTGTGGCTCAGCGAGTAGGGTGCCGGCCCCATATACCGAAGGTGGCGGGTTCAAGCCCGGCCTCGGCCGAACTGCAAAACAAAACAAAAAAAAAAATAGCCGGGCGCTGTGGCGGGCACCTATAATCCCAGCTACTAGGGAGGCTGAGGCAAGAGAATCGCTTAAGCCCAAGAGCTGGAGGTTGCTGTGAGCAGTGTGACACCACAGCACTCTACCCAGGGCGATAAAGTGAGACTCTGTCTCTACAAAAAAAAAAAAA
>CAUYON010154624.1:0-14452 GCA_963573935.1 Arctocebus calabarensis
CATATTCTTCTTAGTAAAGTATCTCAAGAATGGAAGAAAAAGTATCCAATGTACTCAGTACTATTATGAAACCAATATACAATCACCCACACTTTCATATGAATGATAAAAAACAACTATAGCCAAGACAGAAGTAGGGAAGAGGAGGGTGAGGGGAGGAAGGAAGGGAGGACAGATGCAGGGAGGATAATTGGTAGGACCTCACCTATGGTGCATAATGCAAGGGTACTTGTCAAATCTATTAAGAGTAGAGTATAAATGTTTTGACACGACAATTAAGTAAGCGAGGTGAAGGCTATGTTAACCAGTTTGATGTAAGCATTCCAAATTGTATATAAAATCAGCACACTACACCCCATAAATGCATTAATGCAAACAGTCATAATTTAATAAAAAATAAAATTCAAATGGAAATTCAGGAGACCCAAAATAACCAAAATAATCTTGAAAAAAAAATAGTTAGAGGTCTCATACTTCCTAATCTCAAAACTTACTACCAAGTCTTTAAGACGGTATGGTACTGGCTTAAGGATAGATATGTATATTCATTGAATTACATTATGAGGCCAGAAATAAATTCACATATTTGTGGTTAATTGATTTTGGATAAGGATGCCAAGACAATTCAATGTAAAAAGGCAGGAGGTGAGCTACCGAGACACACGGGGCATCTAGTGACTGGCTCATGTGGGAATACTCTCAGAGTTCCTATTTGGAAAACACACAAGAGCCAAGAGTGAGGTCTTTAACCATGGCAAATTGAGTTCTTGTGACAGTTTTCCAAGTTTCAGTTTAATTTATTATTCATTCTTTTTATTTTCACTGAAGGTTAAAGACATTAAAATTTTTTTACAACAAGCCAAATGTTTAAATTAGTTAATTATGCTCCAGTGAAATGGGTACTCCATTATAAAATAAATGTGTAGTATTTACTAAATGGGAAACAAACACAAGCGTCTTTGATGTCACCAGAGTAGATCCTTTATGCAAGGAGGGGCTCTTGGCAAACTAGAGAACAGACATTAGAGGAACATAATTATATATAAGGAAAGTTTAAAAAGCCATATTGCTTCCACAACATGTCAAAATCATTACTCACTCCCAAAGCATGTTTTTTCTCTGTATAGGCAGATATTTCTTGCCTTTTGTTAAATGGCAGATCCTAGTAAGTGCTATAATTTCATCAACTGTAAGTGTTAACAATTTTATCAACTTGTATAGAGTCAGCTTCTGGGAAAGGACTGGATTTGAGCAAGTCAGAAAGGGTTGTGACTGCATATCTGATTTATAGCCTTCTTCTTTTTTTATTGTCTTTATTATTAAATCATAGCTGTGTACAATAGTGCAATCAAGGGGTGCAATGTGCTGGTTTCATACACAATCTGAACTATTTTGAGTAGTTCTGAATCCATTATAAACAGTTCTAAAATCTTGATTTCCCCTCCCTTCCTTCCTTCCTTCCTTCCTTCCTTCCTTCCTTCCTTCCTTCCTTCCTTCCTTCCTTCCTTTGACAGTGTTTTACTCGGTTCTCCTGGGTAGAGTGCCGTGGCATCATAGCTTGCAGTAACTTCAGACTCTTAAGCTCAAGAGATTGTCCTGCGCCAGCCTCCCAAGTAGCTGGGACTACAGATGCCTACCACAACACTTAGCTAATTTTTCTATTTGTAGTGGAGATGGGATCTCACACTTGCTTAGGCTGGTCTTGAACTCCCGAACTCAAGCAATCTACCCCCCCTTGGCCTCCCAACATGCTAGGATGTATTGCACCTGTCCAAAATCTTGGTTTTCTAGCTAGATTTCAAGAAGGTCAGGGCAATGAAAGGAAATTCTGAGCATAGTCATCATGAGGTTCTCTCTCCCTTAGCAGGGGAAGGAGAGTAGTAGGTTTTAGGATGTTATAATTATAGAAATGTGTATGGGTGAGTGAAGAATTGTATAAGAGGACATTATAGAAGCAGAAGAGAGTAAAGTCTGAACAGCTAAGAATCATGAAGCTAAGGGGACATCCTGAGTTATCTGATGCTTCAGTTAACTTCATGGCTAATGTTACTGAACATAAGTGAGAAGAGTAGGATTTTGTTATTTGGTAAAGTCAGAGGCTATAATAAATAATAGTCACTGATGTCCATTGTATTATTGTGTTAAAAGCCTCAAAGTTTGTCTTGATCTTTAATGTAGAAGATAGAAAGGTTGATGGTAATGGGTGAATTCAAGGTTAACGTGCTTTTAAGAAATTCCTTTATGTTACAGAAGATAGTTTCCAATGAGTCTTTCAAGACAAGGACTGATGTGTGTGGACTTTCATGATTCAATAATCACATAGAGGGGAAACCAGTTCAAAAATGTTATAAATTAAATGTCTACTATAGTATCTGACACCAATTAAGTGCTGATAATTTGCCAACTAAAGTTACTAATATCTTCTCATCTTTAAGAGAAAAGGAGTCTTTCATTATGCATCATTTCATGGCCTAGATAATATATTTGGGTAAGACAAACTTGAAGATAATCCTCAGAGGTTTTGTGTTCCTCATATGTAATGCCGTTGACAAATAAAGGAAATCAATTCCACAGGACTCCTGATTTGCAGAACATAACAGATCATCCACATATTATTTGATAGCAGAGTCCTGGGTGATGTGGACGCTTCTAAGCCTATAGTTAAATGATTTTGAGAATAAGAGCTACTTTGCAAGCTGTCAGAGAAAAGTGTTTGTGTGTGTGCCAAAAAGATGTATACACATTTAAAGAAAGGAAAATTGTTTGGAATTCTTAAACTCAAGTCAAATTTGACTTCTGCACGCATTCAATGTGACTTGTATTCATTTTTTGTTACCAGTATATACAGAGTACTACAATTTTAATGTTGTTCTTCCCTTTCTTAAAATGTGTATAAATTTTGGGGCACCCTCAGTAGAGAGAAAGACTTGATTTCCCCAAGTACATCACACACTGAGTCTGTGTGCCAGGGTACGCTGAGAATGGGGAGCATAACTATGCTAATGTAAAGTAGCAGCTGTCTTAGGGAATGGAAACATGAAGGTAGTAAGGCTTGAGGTTACAGGAAAGCAAAAGGTACAATCATATTGTTAATGACCCTTAAATCTTATACAAAGCAGCAAACATGACCATTTTTCTGACAGGTAAGACAAAGATATTACAAGGGCAGGTATAGGGAATAATAAATCCTATTTGAAGGAATGAAGATATCTTGGTGTGTGGTCCTTCAATAGCTTCTTCTTCTTCTTTTTCTTCTTCTCTCTCTCTCTCTCTTTTTTTCTTTTGTTAAGTGGTACAGCTTTGGTAAGAGCCTAGAAAATTAACATAGACTTTAAGGGTTTGGACTACAAATGTTGTCTCACATCTGGGCTGTCTTTGGCCCAGAAGCTCTCAGGAATAGATTCGAGGTCTGACATGTTGGTAGTGGGTAATTAATCTGTACAATAATTCAATTATAGGCTGAGGATTCTTCTCCTTCTAGGTGTTCCAAAAAGAGGTCATTTGTCCATATTTAAAAGTGGCACTCCATTTATAAAGCAGTTCTTCCAACCAACAGACCTGAGTGGAGCCACTAGGTAATAAATCATGTTAACTGGCAAAAAAGCTGAGAGAGAAAAAAGTAGTTGAAACAAAGGTAGTCTAAGGGGTATTTTCTATTCCAAATGTTGAAAAAAAAATGTTATTTTGAGTAAGAAATAAATGACAGAAAGGTGGGAGGGTTCATAGCAAAGAATGTAGCCCAGAATCATCTAGAAAAGGAAACTTCTATTTTTGAAATTGCATGGAAAATCTCCCCTTTTATGTTAAGGGAAATTTTGGGCAGAATAGAAAGGTTACTTCTTCAGAAGACTGTCATTTTGCCAAAATTTGGTGATTTTTATCCTTCAAGCTAAGGCAGGGTAATTATTCTTCTAATGTTTCCTTTTCTTACAGTATCAACCAATGTCTTGGTCTATATCAGACACAGAGGTGTTACGGAGTTTCTCTAATTGCTTAATTTGAAGATACATTACTTTGGTCTGTTATTTTTGTTTTTTCTGAGTCAAAGTATTATCAAAGTGCTCAGAAAGCCCTATTAAGTCAGGAAGTAGGGAGTCTGCCATCCTACCTTCTGTTTTCTAATTAAATATGGTACCCTATGGTACATGTGATTTAAGAGCATCAACAATGAAGGTGGATAGAACAATTGGGATGTCTTTGCTTTGATCAAGACTACAGTATTCTTTTAAGGCAATGGTTCTCAACCTGTGGGTCACAACTCCTTTGGGGGTCGAACGACCCATTCACAGGGGTCGCCTAAGACTTTCCTGCATATCAGATATTTACATTACAATTCACAATAGTAGCAAAATTGCAGTTATGAAGTAGCAACGAAAATAATTTTATGATTGGGGGCACCACAAGGTGAGGAACTGTATTAAATGGTCATGGCACACCTTTCACCATTAACAAAGATAAACTCTCACTGGATAAAAGATTTAAACTTGAGACATGAAACTATAGAAATACTAGAAGAAAGTGCAGGTAAAAACCCTTGAAGAAATCAGCCTGGGAGGATATTTTATGAGGAGGATCCCCTGGGCAATTGAAGCAACACTGAAAATACATTACAGGGATCTGATCAAACTAAAAAGCTTCTTCACTGCCAAGAACACAGTAAGGAAAGCAAGCAGACAGCCCTCAGAATGGGAGAAGATATTTGCAGGTTGTGTCTATGATAAAGGATTAATAACCAGAATTCACAGAGAATTCAAATGTATTATTAAGAAAAGAACAAGTGATCCCATCTCAGGGTGGGCAAGGGACTTGAAGAGAAACTTCTCTGAAGAAGACAGGTGCATGGCCTACAGACACATGATAAAATTCTCATCATCCTTAATCATCAGAGAAATGCAAATCAAAACCACTTTGAGATATCTTCTAGCTCCAGTAAGATTAGATCCCTAAGTGATCCAAAGATAGACCTGCCATTCGATCCTGCAATTCCTCTACTACGCATATATCCAGAAGACCAAAACTCAGTTTATAACAAAGATATCTGTACCAGAATGTTTATTGCAGTCCAATTCATAATTGCTAAGTCATGGAGGAAGCCCAAATGCCCATTGACCCATGAATGGATTACTATTATGCAGCCTTAAAAAAGATGGAGACTTTAGCTCTTTTATGTTTACATGGATGGAGCTGGAAAACATTCTTCTTAGCAAAGTATCTCAAGAATGGAAGAAAAAGTATCCAATGTACTCAGCCCTACTATGAAACCAATTTGTAAGCACCTACACTTCCATATGAATGCTATAACCCAACTACAGCCCAAGATGAAGGGGAAAGAGGAGGTGGAAGGGAGGGGAGGTGGAGGATGTTTGGAAGGAGGGTAATTGGTGTGACCACACCTATGATGCCTTTTACAAGGACACTTTTTTTCTTTGTTATTAAATCATAGCTGTGTACATTAGTGCAATATGGGGTACAATGTGCTGGTTTCATATACAATCTGAAATATTTTCATCAAACTGGTTAACATAGCCTTCATGGCATTTTCTTAGTTATTGTGTTAAGACATTTATATTCTGCATTTACTAAATTTCACCTGTACCCTTCTAAGATGCACTGCATGTGTGATCCCACCAATTACCCTCCCTCCACCCATTCTACCCCCTCCCCTCCCTTGTCCCTTTCCCCATATTCTTATGCTACAATTGGGTATTAGCCTTCATATGAAAGCTATAGATTAGTTTCATAGTAGGACTGAGTATATTAGATACATTTTCTTCCATTCTTGAGATACTTTGCTAAGAAGAATATGTTCCAGCTCCATCCATGTAAACATGAAAGAGGTAAAGTCTCCATCTTTCTTTAAGGCTGCATAATATTCCATGGCATACATATACCATAATTTATTAATCCATTCGTGGGTTGATGGGTACATGTTAAATCTACTAAGTGTAGAATATAAATATCTAACACAATAACTAAGAAAGTGCAGTGAAGGCTATGTTAACCAGTTTTGTTAAAGTATTTTAAATTGTATATAAAACCAGCAAATTGTACCCCATAATTGTATTAATGTACACAGTTATGATTTAATAAAAAATAATAAAATAAAGTGGGTTGTATCCTACAAAAAAAGGGGGGGTCGCGGCATTAGGAAGGTTGAGAACTACTGCTTTAAGGAAATCCTCAAACAGTTTCTAAAATAAGAGATTGATTTATTTATTCTCTGTTTATAAGCCCAGATTATTGATCTGTCAATTTTGGCAAGAAAGATGTCAGGGATAGTTACTAATCATAATATTATCAATATATTGTGTGGTTTCTAATAAAGTTTTAGCATCTTTAGGTCACAAAAGGTAGTGAACCAATTGACAGAGATCAGGGGGCATAGTATTAAAGAATCATAAGAAAATTCTAAATTCCTTATTCATCTGCATATTGAGAGTCCTTAATCAGATTATTTAAGTCTGATCTTGAACAAAGTTAAAAGCTATAAATATAATGAGATTGGTCTTCATCTGCATTTGCAATGTAAAGCATTATGAACATATAATGTATGATAAGAAAAGTGAAGGAAAGTGCAGATCCATGTGGTAAAGGTTAAAGTGTACAAAAAAACTCCCCCAAAACATAGAAACAAAGTGATATATGGGGTAATAGGAGGAAAGCCAATCTGGAGTTATGTCAGGAGAAGCAAAGAGTTCAAATTTAAATTCTTAGATTATTTTTTATAATAGCCTTGTTTAAGAAAGTCTTAATAGAAATAATTTTAAAACTTTTCCATACTGAAAAGAATTCTTATAATTGATTATTTGGAAACTTTAAACCATTCAATCCTCAGATGCCATAAAATAAATTTTTTTACACATAAATTCTCAAAAAGAGTGACTGAAGTTAAAAATTGTGCTCAGTAAGATCCTAGCACAGGTCAGAAGCCAAATGACACAGAGGTCTGTTTGCTAAGAACAAATAAAAAACAGAGATAACCAGGCTATGGAAATCTAACCCCTGCCACGTCCCTGAAAACTGTGAGGAGCTCAATAAATCAAGTCAACAGAACTAAGTTAAGGACAATTAAAAGGGAAAAAAAAGTAAAGAATTAGGCCAGGTTCGGTGGCTCACACCTATAATCCTAGCACTCTGATAGGCCAAGGTGGATGGGTCACCTGAACTTAGGAGTTCAAGACCAGCCTGAGCAAAGCTAAAGCTCATCTCTACTAAAAATAGAGAAAACTAGCCAGGCATTGTGGTGGGCACTTAGAGTCCCTGCTATTCTTAGAAGGCTGAGGCATGAGAATCACTTGAATCCAGGAGTTTAAGGTTGCTTTGAGCTATGACACCACAGACTGTACCCAGCATGACTGAATGAGACCCTGTCTCAAAAAAAAAAAAAAAAGTGACATGGCATTTCAGTATAAAGGGAGCAGAGTGCTTGTTAATATGGAGTAGAACTTACTCAAATGACCAGCCATGGGATTCCAGAGATGGAAGATATTAAGGGTTCTTTGATATCTTCTGTTCTCATTAAAATGGCCCAGGCTGAGCAACAGAAAGGTCATCCCTAATCCACTTGGTGCAATCAAAAACTTTGGAGAAAAGTCAACCAGAGCATAAGTGGAGAAGACTTTGTTCACAATGGCTGGGCACAAGAAGACTCTAAAACAGCATTCTAACTTAGAAAGGCATATGGATTTTCAAGAACGTTAGCAAGAGAGATTAGAAAGGTTTAGCTTGTTTTGAAAATAGTTGGTCAAAAAATACTTCTCAGAAGAGAGATAAATTATTCTTGTAGATTACCAGCCATTGGTTGGGAATTAAGGTAAAAAGCATTTGGAGATCACTACTAGGGGCTAAAGTCAATTTCAAGAGGGGATGAGGAATAGCCACAGTGAAATTCTCTGTCCCTCATGTTCTCTAATATCCTAACATAGTCATTCTCTAATCTGGGATGTGGATTTTGTGATGTGCTCAATCCTATAACTCAATATTGGATCATATAATGTCTTAGTCCATTTAGCTGTAAAGGAAATCATCATGGCTCCCATTTAGTGTGTGTTCTCTTTTTAAGTTCTCTAACTGGTGCAGGCCAGAGTTGTTTTCTTTCCTTAGTTCCCAGTTCCTGAAAAATTCCATAAATTCTCTTTGCCACCAAATAAAGGCCAATCGACCTCATCTTAGATTTAAGACCTATCCAATGTAGCAACATCATAAAATTGACTGCGGTGGACATCTCTGGCACTCCAAGTGCACCTTGTGGTCCACTTCTGCTTTTAGCCACTGCTATGGTGACCAGAGTCCTGGGAACTAATTCTCAACTCATGATGACCATGTCCTGCCTCAAGCATAAGACACTCCTGTCCTCTCTCCCTTCCTCTCTCCCTCTCCTCTTTCTTTCCTTCCTTCCTTTCTCTCTCTCCCTCCCTCCCAACTTCTCCCTCTCATTCTCTCTCTCTCTTTCTCTCCTCTCTCACTTCTCATATCTTCCAGAGAGGGATCTTGCTTATAGGGCTGAAAAATCAATGCCCTCAGGGCCAAACTTTAATCAGTAAGTGATGGGAGCCCATTGACAAATCACCTGGCTTCCTATCCTTAAGGTGTAGATTTCTGCATGTTTCTTACTGGATATCAGAAGAATTGGACTTCTGTCAATTGGACCTAAATAATGCATCCTTAGCTTGTCCTTCTTTTTCAGTCTCACTCTACCCACTCCTTCAGTCCTCCTTCTTGGGCTTAGTTCTCAAGTAAACCACTTGTACCTAACTCCTTATTTCAGACTCCATTTTGTAAGGTTGAAGATCCCAACTAAGACATCAACTACACTTAATCTATGTTCATTTAATAGTCATCAAACATTTATTGAGTTTATATTACAGTCGAGCCATTACCCAAAATGGGAGATACAGATGCTAGAGATATAGCAGTGAATGAAACAGAAAATAAAAATATTCAACATTCATAGACCTACACAAGGAGAAATTTACATCATCAAATTCAGAATATAAATTCCATGTAATCTTAGGGAGCTAATATTTATACTCCACCTGTTTCTTCCTAGAGTTGCCAAAAGTTAGACAGCCTTCTCTTTCTATCTGAACCCTACAGATTAAAAACAACAACATTAAATTTTATTCTGATAAGAGTGAAACATATGTATCATTGAAAATTTAGGAAACATGGACAAATCACAGAAAATAAAAGTAACCAGGTACCAATAGTATTCTGTCTTCTTACTGAGGAGCCAAGGTATGATTTTCCATGTATTCAAATATCATTTTATACCCTTTAGAGAATAGTTACCATTTCTTCCATATAGGTTCCAAGTATTGGTATTAAAATTGTCCCCAGGTGTTTTATATTTAATTGGTGCTTTTCCTATTATATTTAAAATTGGTTATATAGGAAAGATAATTGTATCATGTTTGTTTCTAGCTAACCAGTTTACTAAGTTATTACTAATTCTAATAATTTTCCAGCCATTTTCTGTTTTCCACTTTGATAAAGATAGGTAAACCCTTTTGCCCTGAAGGTAGCTAACGCCTGTGATCTCAGCTAGGAGCTGAGGCAGGAGGATCCCTTGAACTCAGGAGTTGGAAACCAGCCTGAATAGTATAGGGAGACATTCTCCCTGCAACCCATGTCCCTAAAAAAAAAAAAAAGAAAAGAAAAGAAAAACGAAACACACACACACACACCCAAAACCAACTTCCTTCTTCTTGTTCCATATCCATTCATAATTCCACTTAGGACTCTTTCAGAAGTTGTGGAGGGCTAATCAGACTTGTCAAAATCCAAGAAAGCTGAATGGGCCACATTTATTATTGGATATAACAGTAATGGAAATAATCTATTGTACAATAACAAAAATAGTACAAGATTCTTTTTAATGTCATATTTACTAGATTGTAGTTGTCAGGATTATACTAACTTCAAAAATGAACTGGAACTCTTTCAATCTCTTTTTATAGAAGAGTTAAGACCACATGAGTATTTTCTGGTCTTTAAAGGATTTATGTATAAAATTAATCTGAACCCAAACAATATCATGGAGGCTGTTCTTAAAATTAGGTTAAAAAAAGGTGTC
This sequence comes from Arctocebus calabarensis, assembly GCA_963573935.1. Lineage (NCBI taxonomy): Eukaryota > Metazoa > Chordata > Mammalia > Primates > Lorisidae > Arctocebus > Arctocebus calabarensis. Next base: position 10,076 of record CAUYON010154624.1, read on the forward strand.
CTAAATCATTGTTCAATTCCTATTTTGTACTTCTTGATTCAATTTTTATCATTTCTATTCTTCAGAAAATTATTACTTTTATTTAAACATTTTAATGGCATCTTAAAATGATTTTACATTTTTCTACCTGTTATGAACTTTTTCCATTTCTAATGGAAGATATCCTTGTCCCCCCAACAGCATAATCTCTAATTTTCTCTCTTTATACAGGGTGTGTATATTTCTCCTAGATGTATGATTATTTTATATAACCACCTCTTAAATTTGTTAACAATTCTCATTTGCTTGCTCTCTAAACCACTCATAACTACTTTCACTTTATTCTTTTCTCCTATTTAGGTATATTTTTTAATGTCCTTACTTTTTAAATGTGATGATAATTTCCTTCGTATTTATGCTTTTAAATGAAAGCCTTTAAAAATGAAAGTATTCATGACAATATAATTTTCTTTGAGCCTGGCTTTGATGGCATCTCATAAAGTTGATAGGTGGAATTTTTAATAGTAGCTACTTTCTACAAAAGTCTATAACTGCAGTGTTTATTTCCTGTTTGATCTAAAGCTTATTTAGAATGTTATAAAATTTCTAATGGTTTTTTAATTGAAATATTTATTATTAAAATCCACTTTCATTGCTTTGTTTACCTTTCATCCAATTTAAGAGTGTCTGCATCTTAGGAAGGTGAAGCTGAGCTGTGCTTTCTCTACTGTCCCCAATCATGCTGCCTCTGAGTTGTCTTTGGTCCTATTGCTTGGAATATTTGGTTGGTATCATTATTTTTTTCATGTATGTCTTTTCTCTCTACTTCTCTAAATAGTAAAAGCACTTTAGGATAGAAATCATATTTTATAGTTCTTTGTGTTTCCCATGGCATTTAACATATTACATTTTTTAAGTGATCAATGGATACATGTGTGTATTGTTTGGTATTTCAAGATTGGTAAGACTGATACTCCAGACACTGGGATCAAAGCCCTGCCCAAGTGATGATGTGACTAGCCATTTTATTAAAATATGTCTACAACATATATTCTTCTTCTGAAATATCTCACAGTAGGGTCATGTTGCCCTTTCCTGGCAATGATCATAAGTGTACTAATTAGTGTGATTATTAATAATAACCATTTGCTGAGCACATCTATATTTCAAGCAATGCTTTAGGAATGTTGTAAACATATGTCATTTTATAATCCTTATAGTACCTTTCTCAAATATGATACTTATTCTCATTTTTTAGATGAGGAAAATGAAGTTCAAGATCAAAACCATGTTCAGTATCCATTGGCTGGTGAAGATGAAGCCTGGATTAGATCCTATATCCATCTGGTCTTTCACTTCTGCTCTACATCAGTTTCTGTTAATTAATTCTTCCACTTAACCTCCTCATCTCTTTTATTCTGTCCACATTCAAACAACTAAAAGTATGCTTCTTTTTTTTTTTTTTTAGCCAGATTTAGTATTTAGTACTAAAAGACAGAATACATAAATGTGAATAAAAAACATGGCCTCTGCATTGGGTTAACTTCCAGAGTCCACTGGGGCCCTTTCTTTTACATACAACAACTTTTAAAATATTACAGAATGTACTAATTGTATCTAGGCTGCCCTGCAGGCCTTCAACCTCTCTATTCTCTGCCCCCATGATGTTCAGGTGTTTACCTCAGGGTTTGCTCAGGCTGATTTAGATGCTGGCTGCCAAAACTGGGGTGTGTGAAGTCATTATATGTTCTTTGTAAGTACAGAAAGAACTCAGTGTTTTAATAGACTTTCTCCACCCACCCTCAACTTTGTTTCTCTCAGGACAATAACACAAGTTTAAAGCCAAAGTCAATTATGACAATGTTATTATTTCTTGTGGGGAAAATTGACCTTGCTAACCTGTAATATACACCAGACTCTTGAAACTTGCCCAGAAATCATTCTTGGAGAAGGGCAATACAAGCTTCAGAAACATGTTTTATGTGAAAGAAACAATCAAAGTCTTTGTTTGCCCAGACACTTTGGTCAGTTGGGCTCAGAATGAGCTCAGTGAAATCCCTTCCACAGGATCTTTTCTCCCATACCTTGGTCTCCACCCACTTGGCTCAGACACCATGAATGCTAAAAGACCACACGTCTGTTACCATGAACCACCTACAGTGACAAAGATCAGAACCACTGGAAACTACTGCCCTCACTTGAATCTCTCATAGGTTTTTAATTTTGCTAAGAGATTTCCACTGTTGCCAGAATCATCATGTTTATTAGCTTTGCCACTTCCCTCCATTTTCTGTACCTTCATTCTGCATTTTTCTTGCCATCTAAAACTCTAGTAATTGTATGAGTCCTCATTTATTTATAATTTTCCTCCCAATTCAAAATAAAGCAGGTTCCTTCTTTTGTTTATTACTGTATCCAAATTGCTAGAATAGTGTCCAACATGTAGTCAGGCTTTGATGTATATTTGTTGAATGACAGAATGAATCATAATGAATCAGCATGATCATCCCTATTGTTTTCTTCTGCATTCCCATCACCATCTTCTCCAGCTTCTTATAATCATAGCCATCATCTTCACCACTCTGAATTTCCACGTCACCATCATCATTTTCTCATGGTACTTTATAATTCCCATGGTGGCTTCCCTTCTTTGCCCCCTCTGATAGTCTTAGCTCTCAGCCCTGTTCTTGGGTGAATTAGGCATAGAGGAATTATTATTTTCATTCCATAGATTAAAAAAGTTAAGCCCCCAAAGAGGTAAATTAACTTGTTCAGCATCCCAGCCTGGAGTAGGAGCAGGGCCACTGCATTGCTTGTTCCTCTGTTGTGGTACTTATACCACACTGTCCTGGGCAAGGGATATTTGTAAATAGCTTTTACTTTAACAGTAGTTCACATGGTGACTGGCACATGATAGGCAATAAAGGAATATTTAGTCCATTCTTGCTACTATCACAAAATTCCATAGACTAGGTAATTTACTGGTAATAAAAAATTATTTCTCACAGTTCTGGAAGCTGGGAAATCCAAGATGAAGGTGCCAGCCGATTGAGTTTCTGGTGAGGGCTGCTCTCTGCATCCAAGATGGTGCCTTGTTGCTATGCCTTCAGGAAGGTAGAAAGGAAAGAGTCTAACTAGCAGTTCCCTCCAGCCCTGTTATAAGGACACTAATCTCATTCATGCCTTCTGCCCACCCTCTGCAGGCCCACCCTGCTAATTACATAGTCACCTTGGTGATGAGGTTTCAACATATGAATTTTGGAGAGATACACACATTAAAACTATAGCCAGGATCTAATGGCACTAAAGTCCTTCATGATTTAGCCTCTAGCTTCCTTTTCAATCTTTGTACCCCAAATTCTCCATTTTTCAGCTCTGAGGAGCTGTTTACATGTCCTGAGCAGTCCTGGATTCTTGCACTGCCATTTTTGGCACACTGATATGAACATCCTTTCTCATATCTCTCGACCTCTGTACCAATCTTCCTATTTCATGAAGGACCTCCCAGCTTAAATTGACCATTATTCCCTTGGCTAATGATTATCCCTGTAACCCATCTTTACAACTTCTTTGGAAAGTTAATACATGTGATAGACTTCAAGCCCCCAGAGGGCAGCCAGCATGGCATTATTGTTATCACTCTCTCCCTGCAAATCCCAGTGACTAGCAGTGGTGGGTGAAATTTATTGAACATGTGTTATTTGCCACCCACCAGGTTCATGGATTTATATGGCTAATTTAATCCTCCTAGCCACCCTATGCAATAAGTGTCATCACTGCCTCTATTCTATAAATGAGGAACTAAGGTTCAGTGTCATTAAATAAAAAGCCAGGGCACTCCTCAAAACCAAGACATCAGCAAAAAAATGAATACATTTAGTTTTTCCATATATAAGCCTGTCCTTGAGTATTTAATACCTTGTCAAGCACACAAAATTGTTTAATAAGTGTGAACAAATAAAAAAAACACTACATGAAATAATTTCTAAGCTCCAATTCATTATGTTCTGTACTTGACCTTCTTGGGACCAGTATCATATTTGCTCAGGACAGGTATTGTATATTTTGAAATAGTTCCACTAGATTGTTAAAATTATTTTATTTTTTATAATTTTATTGAATCATAATTGTGTACATTGGTGCAATCACAGGGCAAGATTCATATACATTCAGAAATATTTTGATCGTACTGTTACAGATAGCCTTCATGGCATTTTCTTGATCACTATATAAAGACATTAATACTCTACTTTTAATAAGTTTCACCAGTACCCTGCTAAGATGAGATTGTTAAAATTCTTACTACACACACAAAAATAATAAATTGGGAAGGTGATGGATATGTTAATTAGCTTGATCGAATCTTTCCATAAAGCGTAGATAGATCAAAATATCACA
>CAUYON010154625.1:0-32037 GCA_963573935.1 Arctocebus calabarensis
CCCCCCCCCAGCAAGTAGATTAGTCTGGGAAGGTTGATGCCTCCTTGCCCACCTTGCCCCTCTGTCACACCCAGTTGGTGGTAACCCCGCAGGGCTGTGATCCAGTTTCCTCCAATGAGCAGATGCTCCAGAGGTTTGCACCTGCCTGGGTCATAGGGAGGTCTGTGGCTCCTCAGCAAGTCTGCCACTACCTGTCACTGTTTGGCAGGGGGAGGTGAGGTCTGATAACCTGAGTACTTGATAGGGGTGATTCACTCAGTTCCGGCCCTGTCCCTGATTTATGTTGCTGATAGAACAGAACAAGTTCACAGAATTTGTTTCTGTCATGGCTATTTTCTCTTGATCAGATGTTGGGCTGCAGATAGATCTGACTCAGTCTGTGAGTTCTAGCCCTGTGTCTCAGCTTTCATCCCCTGAGGGCCAGGTGCATCTGAAACTAAATAAAGCAGCCTCTGCCTTGGATGTCAGCTGACTCTATGCGTATTCTAATCCCTGCGCTCCCCCAGCTGGTACTGCCTCAGGCATATCCTTCACAGCCTTGGTTGCAGGTCTGCTGTGCTGGTGGCTGCCACTGGAGAAGCTGCTTGGCTTCCCTTGGCCACCCAGAGAGACTGGGAGTGTCTCCTCACTGTGCCTCAGGGGACCACCTCTCCAGCTCGGCCTCCTCTCGGCTCACTTTCCTCTAACCACTCCCAAGCCAGAAAATCAGCAGAGATCAGCAACAGTCTGTGCCCCCTCCACAACCCTCGAGAAAATGTCCAAGAATCTGGACTCCGTGGGGGACAGGCCTCCAGACCTCAGGGTGAGAGTGGAGAGGGGTGCCAGGAATGCAAACTTGAAGGTAGAGGATATATACAATTTTATACAGTTTTATGCTTGGTGGGAGAGTGCCATGGCACCATAGTAGGGGAAGGAGGTCTGGTTTTAGAGGGTCTCTCCCGTGGGGTAGAGTGCGAGGACATCTGAACTCTGCTCGCTTGTTTGTATGGAGGTATGGAGTATACTATGAGCCGCTCTCATGGGGGAAGGGACTCCCATCCACCTGGTGATGTGCTCTGTACCTTTTTGTTTATATCCTTGGGGTTGCAGGTCGCCCCAGCAGGGTCAATATGTGTTCTTTGCCCTTCTCTTTTGGCTCAGATCCAAACCATCAGCTTTCTTGCTAAATTTCTGTGCTTTAACTCTCCTTCTTGAAGGGAGCCTCTGCGAAAAGCTGGCTACAGACCGCCCTCTTGGCTCCTCCCCAACAATAACTATTTTTAGTATCATTGTGAATTTATCAATTTGTATTCACTGATATATTTAAATCCATTTAAGTCATTATTCATTCTGATGCTCAAATGTTCTCATCTTAGTTCACTGGCACTTCCTTCACTTCAATATTAACTCATTAACTTTTTTGCTTTCTGACACAGTAATGTCTGTCACTCATCTTGAACATATCCTGTTCTATTCTTGAATTCAGTCATTTTTTTCCCCAAGGAATCCTTGGAACCTTATGGTGGAAGATAGAATATAGGGGCCATGTTTTAGGAACTATGGCAAAATACATAGGTTTTGAATGTTGGTTGTTTGGATTTTTAATCCTAAACCACTATAAAATGCAAAGAAAGGTTATAATCTCCTCATAATCCATCATTAAGACCCACTTAAAAAGATTGGCCCTATGTAGTTATTTACCAACCCTAAGTCTAAAATGGCTACTTTGAATTTCTATGAATATTTATTAGTCTACTTGTGGTTTGAACATTCTGGGGGAACAAATTCACTGGAGTTCTTTGAGGCAACAATTCACTGCAATGTAAATACAGTTACTCTGCCAATAGAATTGAAATATCCTTATGTTATAAGGAGGACCATTTTTTACCATATGTCAAGGTTTGGTTTATGTCAGGTTACCAATTTCCCTTTCAACAGTGTCACACATTCTTTCCTATCATATTTTCTCACTGGAAATTGAGAGAAAAAGACATGCCCCAGGATTAAATTTTCTGTGAGTATATAAATTTGTATTAAGTGAGACAACAGTGTGAATGCAAAGACTTTAAAGTGACAATTTTTGTATGAAACTAGCTAGACATCTCAATTTCATTACCTTGAATAAAGATATGCTCCACTTTGCATAAATATGTTTATTCCCCTATTTGCATTTAGACATGACCTTTCACTGAGTACTGAAGCCGGCTGCAATGCAGAAAGCACTATATAACTTAGCAATCCTATGGCAATATTTACAGGTACTGTATATTGCCTCAGTCTGTCTACTTTCTTATTTTTAAGAAATGAGAAAGGTCAGAGATTGCTGTATTCTGTGATTTAAAATTCAAATGAGAAACTTTCTCTTTTATAAAATCATAATTTATGATCAATTATGTCCTTTACCTACTTGATTTTTACTTAGTATTTTATCATTTGTACAGAATATTAGAAAAAAATTAAAAATGTATATGAAAAGATTCCTCAGTATTAAACTCTCTTTTCCTATGTATCTATCATGTCTACATGTAGAACTATATCTGTATTTATGTCTACCTAGATAGCTAGCTAAATAGACAAGTAAGAATTTGGTGAGGTTTTCGGTGTATTTCTTTCTGGTTTTTAGTACTTGTCAACCAACATTCTATAGTGCAAATATTTTCTTCTGAGCTATTTATAGATAGTATAGAAAATATCTATTTACAGCCTTTGAATGTGTGCGCACACACACACACATGTTTACCTAGGGAGTTAAGGCAAGATGGGTGATTAGAAGCATCACTTACTGTACAGTCCAATGGGAAGAAAGGGTTTCAGACAAAGGTGAAGGGAAAAAGGAAACAGCTCAGGTATAAGTTAGAGAAAGACATACAGAGCCTTCCAGAAACCCCACAGAGGAAAACTTTAAAGCAGAGAAGAAGAGGAAAAGATATTGGGAAGGATCAAACCCAGAATGTCTCAGAGCCCACTGAAGGATGAAGGGGTATCCCTTTCTCCTTTCCACACTCCTTTGGTGATCAGTAGGCTACCAAGTTACTTGGAAGCTTTTCTACCTCCACGCACCCAAGGTATGCAACAACCATGAAATTATGGGGAGAATGTGTGTTATCCCAGAACTTGGGCATTCCATGCCAAGTTCCCCTCTATGGAGAGTGACCCTAGAAGCCAGAGAGCTGGCTTTCTTCCATACAGAACCTTATCCTCGCCCACCTATCCCCAACTCACTGCAACTGGGAGAGCAGTTTGAGCCAAAAACTTGTTGACTGGGTGCCTCTTCCCAGCCAGCATGTCCTCCAGGCTAAGGTTTCCACAGAGAGTGGGGCCTGTGCTTTTCCCCTTGAAGACCTGAAGTGAACCCAGGTGCCTGGTCTGGGAGTTCCCTGTCCACCAGCATTTCCCAGAGATGCACACCTGTGGGTCAGACATGCAGGCTGGATCTAATGCCTCCAGGACTAGAGTAAGTTGCTAGGGGAATTAGGGGAGGTTAGGTGTTGGACTTAGAAGGCAAGGGAGCCAACATGGGCAAAACTGACAGAAGAATACTGGGGGGGGGGTTTGAGATGAGGCAATCTGGGAGAGTTCCCAATCCTCCCCCCACAGGAAAGCCACACTGACAGGCTAGGGTGGGTCTTCAGCAGGGAAGGTCCCAGCCTGTGGTGTCATAGTAACTGTGTGTTCAAGTTCTGTTTGCAATTAGACACTGGAGGGCAGAGGTAACACAAGAAGGGAAGAGCTCACTTTTAATAGCCAGCTAGGGAATTGTAGGTCTTTCCTCATGACAGTTTTCCTAGTTTGGAGAGCCTTCCTTGACCATCTTCCAAGAAGCTCCCCCTAAAAGCCAGGAAAATAACCGTTAAATCCTGTGGGGACTTTCAAAGCCTTACAGCCTCACCCAATCTAACCATGCCCAGCCTTGCTCCCATACACACCTCTGCTGTGGTGGAGAACAAGCAAACCCCTGGGAGCTACAGGGTCTTTCATAAAGCCTAGAGCAATAAAGTACTCCTCTTAAAGGACTAGAGCTTATTACAGGCACAAAAGAACATCTCTGCAGCTGACTCTTTTCTGCAAGCATCAGCCACTGACAGGGAGAAAAACTCTTTAGCTCATCACAGCATCTACCAACTAAGTCAAACAGGGTGTGGCTGATTCTTACAAACAGTACGTGCTATTTCAAAGATTAATCTGGGGTTCCCAATATAACTGACACTGCTGGGAAAAGGTGAAGACAGCAAGATTGAAGCAACCCAAGGGACACTGCCTTTTAGAAGATAAACAAAAGTTACAGTCAGCTAGATATGTGAGGCATCTTTCTCCTCCTCTTCCACTACACACCTCTGGGCTGATCAGGGCCCTGATCAGAGTCTGTGCAGAGACATTTCAATGGAGAACAGATGTAGCAGAGATCTGATGCCTGCCAATCCCAAGCATCTTCAACTGATGCCATCCTGACTGCTCTGGTAAATGGAGCCATATTAATGTGGGATCCAGACTAGAGCAGTAGACTTTGTATCACTTCTGCAGGGTCAGGGAGGGAATATATGGTCCACTGTGTCATGCCTTATGACTGGAGGATGAGTGCACCTTCTCCCCAATGTGGGGGTTGAAGAGAAAAGGAGCAGGTGCCTCAGGTACCACTTAGGAAGATGGGCATGGCTGTTGCTGTGGGTCCTAGGGGTGAAGGGAGAACTTTGACTGACTAGCAGCTCTGGGCCACCTATACAGTCTCTATGCTATTGAGACAAACATGTTCCTATACAACTGGGCATCAGGATTCCCCACACTGGTAAATAGCCCCCTATCAATGTGGTTTTCCTTGTGAACCCAGAGGTATTTCCAAAGCTCTTCCTGTGCCGAAGTCTGAGGCTCTGCTCCTGCAGTTCCAGGGCACCTGCTGTGCCTGAAAATCCACCTCTGAGACTCCATGGTTATGCCTAGACCCCAAGACTATATTGTTGAGTCCACACCACTATTGCTGGGCTGGCAAAATCTCTCTGTTGTCCAACACTTCACTCAGGACCCCCACATCCCTGAGCAGTCATCACTCCTGGTCTTGTTTTGAGACAGTCCCCAGCAAACTTACTAATCAACAGCCAAGACAAGAGGAGCCAGATGACAAGAAACTAGCAAAAGAACCCTGGCAGCATGAAAAAACAAAAATAGTTTGACAACCTCAAAAGAACACAGTGGAGCAACAGTAGTGGGCCCCACCCACAAGGAAATTGCCATAATGATAGAAGTGGAATTCTGAATATGGATGATAAATAAGGTGAATGGAATTGAAAAGAAAATTGAAAACCAACAAAAAAGAAGCAAAAATAAATTTCAGGAAATTACTGAAAAAAATGAAAAAGTCACTAGAGAACTAGACAACATAAGAAACAATATAATGGAATTAAAAAAAAATGAGTCATTTAGGAAATGCCAAAACAGCAGAAAGCATTAACAACAGGCTAAACCAAGGAGAAGAAAGAATTCTCAGAGCTTGAAAACAAGGCTCTGGAGCTAACCCAGTCATTCAAAGAGGCAGAGCAGAGTACAAAATGTCTGAGCAATCAATGAGATAGATATGGAACTTTGTGGAGTGAACTAACATTTAAATTATAGGTGTCCCTGAGGGAGAAGAAGAAAGAACTAAAAATATGGAAAACCTATTTGAGGAAATTAATGAAGGAAAACTCTCTTGGTATCTCCAGAAACTCAGACATACAAATACAAGATGGACTTTCAACACCAGGAAGATACACAGCAAATAGATTATTTCCAAAACACATAGTAAACAACCTGGCCAAAGTCAAAATGAAGGAGTGAATTCTTCAAGCAGCAAAATGAAAACATCAAATGACCTATAAAGGAAAACCCATCAGGCTAACTTCAGACACCTCAGCAGAAATCTTACAAGCCAGAAGGGAATGGAGCCACATCTTCAATTGACTTAAACAGAACAAGTACCAGCCTAGAATTTTGTATCCTAAAAAAATAAGTTTTACAATAGATGGAGTCATTAAGTCTTTTCCAGACAAAGAATGAGAGAATTGTTCATGAATAGACCTGCCCTGCATGAAATGCTCAGAATAGTATTACTCACAAATCAGTACAATGGATACCCACCTGTGTAAAATCAGCTAAAAAAAATCCTGATACTTACAACTGTTAATAAAAACAATAACAAAGCAATAAAGGACTACCCAATAGGGTGAACAAACCAACATTCCATGTATCTATGCTACCAATTAACATTAATGTACTGAATGTGCCTCAAAAAGACTCTGGCCACTTATCTGCTGTCTCTAATAAAATGCTGTAAACCACAACAATGCACAGACTCAATGTTAAAGGATTGAAAAAAAAATTACATGCAGATGGAAATCAAAAAGAGCAGGTGAAGCCATTCTCATATCAGATGAAATCGCCTTTAAACCAACAAATGTAAAGAAAGACAAAGAGGGTCATTATATAACGGAGGAGGGAGAAATCCAGCAAGAAGCTATAACAATCCTAAATATTTACGCACCCAACACAGGGGTTCCCAAATAAATTAAACAAATTTTACTATAGCTAAACAAAGAAATAGCAACATTGTAATTGCTAGGGACCTCAATACCCCACTGTTAGAGCTCAACAAATCATTAGTGCAGAAAATAAAGAAACAATGTACTTAAACAAACCTCTAAATCAAATGGCCATAACAGACATTTACAGAACATTCTACCCAATATCTATAGAATATACCTTCTTTTTAGAGGCACATGATTCACCAAGATTTATCTTATCTTAGGTCACGAAACATGTCTCAACAAGTTCAAAAAAATTGAAATCATACCATGTACATGCTCATATTATAGTGGAATAAAGCTTTAAATAATTCACAAGAGAAACACTCAAACCTACAGAAAGACATGGAAATTAATATGCTGCTGAATGATTATTGGGTCAATAATGAATTAAGGGTAAGAAGATTGTCCCAAAGGAATGTGAGCTCTACTGGAGACTATGATATAGTAATTGATATTGACATTGATATAAAATCAATGTCCACAAATCAGTAGTTTTTGTATAAGCAAATAGCATCCAAGATGAGAACACAATTCATTTCACAATAGCTTCAAAAAAAAAAAAAAAGAAAAGAAAAATACCTAGGAATATACATAACAAAAGAGGTAAAGGACCTCTACAAAGAAAATTATGAAACCCTTAGAAAAGAAATTACAGAGGGTATTAGCAAATGCAAGGACACATCTGTGTTCATGGCTAGGAGAATCAACACTGTGAAAATGTCAAACCCAAAGCAATCTACAGATTCAATGCTATCCTCATTAAAATGCCATGATCATACTTTCCAGATTTGGAAAAAATAATTCTTCATTTTGTATGGAACCAGAAGTAACCCCATATAACCAAGGAATTCTTAGTAATAAAAACAAAGTTGGGGGTATCACCCTGCCAGACTTTCGGCTATACTACAAGGCCATAGTGATCAAAATAGCATGATATTGGCACAAAAATAGACATTGACGTTTGGAACTGAATAGAAAACCCTGAGATGAAACTAACATCTTGCAGCCACCTGATTTTTGATGAACCAAACAAGAATATACACTGGGGAAAAGAAGCCCCATTGATGAATGTCCCTGGGAGAATTGGACAACTACGTGTGAAAAACTGAAACTGGACTCACACCTCTCACTACTTACAAAAATTTATTCAAGATGGATAAAAGATTTAAATCTAAGGCATGAAACAATCCTCATGGAAAGTGTAGGGAAAACACTTGAAGATATCGGTCTAGGGAAAGATTTTATGAAGAAGACTTCCATGGCAATTGCAACAACAACAAAAATAAACAAATGGGACTTAATTAAACTGAAAAGCTTCTGTACAGCTAAGGAAATAACAGCCAAAGCAAATAGACAGCCATCAGAGTGGGAAAAAATATTTGCATGTTATGAATCAGACAAAAGCTTGATAACTAGGATGTACAGAAAACTCAAATTAATCAACAAAAAAAGACCCAACAATCCCCTATATCACTGGGCAAGAGACACGAATAGAACCTTCTCTAAAGAAGACAATTGAATGGCTAACAAACATATGAAAAAATGCTCATTGTTCCTAATCATCAGAAAAATGCAAATCAAAACTATCCTGAGATATCACCTAACTCCAGTGAGAATTGTCCACATCATAAAGTCTTAAAGCTGCAGACGCTGACATGGATGTGGGAGAAGGGAGCACTTTTACACTGCTGGTGAGACTGCAAACTAATACAACTTTTTTGGAAGGAAGTATGGAGAATCCTCAAAGAATTCAAATTAGATCTCCCATTTGATCCTGCAATCCTATTACTAGGCATCTAGCCAGAAGAAAAAAAAATTCTTTTATCATAAGAACATTTGCACTAGACTGTTTATCACAGCTCAATTTACAATCACCAAAATGTGAAAACAACCTAAATGCCCACCAACTCAGGAATGGATTAACAAGTTGTGGTATATGTATACCATGGAATAGTATTCAGCTATTTTAAAAAGATGGAGACTTTACATCTTTCGTATTAACCTAGATGCATGTGGAACACATTTTTCTTAGTAAAGCATCACAAGAATGGAGAAGCAAGAATCCAATGTACTCAATTCTAATATGAAGGTCATAGATGATCTAATACAAGGGAGGCGGTTAGGGGAAGGAGGAAATGGGTGAAGAGGAGGAAGGAGAGAGATTATGGTCACTGTATGGCACACCTCTTGAAGGTAGGACACAATTATAACAGGGACTTTAACAAATGTAATCAGTATAACCTAATTCTTTGTACCCTCAATGAATCCCAAACAATAAAAAAAAAAAATAAACACAAGGTAGCTTACCATTAAAAAATTAAAAAATGAATTAAGATAGAAATCAAAAATTCCTTGAACTAAATGACAAAGGGGAATTAATTATTAAAATCTATGGGACAGAGCAAAAGCATTCCTCTGAGGAAAACTCACAGTCTTAAATGACTGCATCATAAACACAGAAACATCACAAATTAACAACCTAATGTCATAGCTCAAGGAACTAGCAAAGGAAGAACAAACCAAACTCTAAGCCAGTAGAAGAAAATGAATAACAAGATTAGTTCCCATACCACAGTGCTTACAGTGCCAGCTATATAGACCAAGGCTGGCAGGTTCGAACCTGGCCTGGGTCAGCTAAACAATGACAAATGCAACAAAAAACTAGCGAGGCATTGTGGTGGGCACCTGTACTTTCAGCTACCCAGGAGGCTCAGGCAAGAGAATCGCTTAAGCCCAAGAGTTTGAGGTTGCTGTGAACTGTGACGCTAAAGCACTCTACCCAGGGCAATAGCTTGAGACTCTGTCTCAAACAAAAAAAGAATAACAAAGATCAGAGTAGAACTAAATGAATTGGAAATTAAAAAAAAATACCAAAGACTAATAAAACAAAAATTTGATTCTTTGAAAATATAAACAAAACCAAGAAACCTCTTGCTAGATTAACCAAGAACAGAAGAGAAAGGACCAAAGTAACCTCAATCAGAAATGAAATGGCAACATTACAACTGATACCACAAAAACACAGAAACATCATCCATGAATATTGTGTAAATCTCTATGTGTATAAGGAACACAGGAAACGGACAAGTTCCTGGAAACATACAACCTTTCAAGACCCATCCAGTAAGAAACAGAACTCCTGAACATTCCTGAATAACAAACAGTGAAATTGAAATAGTAATAAAAAGTCTTCTAAAAAAATAAGCCATGGATTCACAGCTAAGTTCTATCAGACCTACACAGAAGACTTGGTACTCATAATACAGAATTTATGTCATAATATTTAAAAGGAGGGAATCCTCTCCAACTTATTTTACAAAGTCAGTATTACCATGATACCAAAGCCAGGAAAGGATACAACAACAACAACAAAAGAAAACAAACAAACAAAAACAAAACTAAACAAAAAAACCTTTAAAATGTCTTACCCCCCAAGAAAGAAAACTACAGAACAATATCCCTTATGAATATATATGCAAAAATCTTCAACAAAATAGATACTAGCAATCCAAATTCAACAGCACATCAAAAAAATAATACACCAGGACCAAGTGGGCATCTTCCAGGTATATAAGGATAGTTCAACATACATAATTCAATAAATATGATTTACCACATAAACAAAAGCAAAAACAAAGGCCATGTGATCATCTCAATAGATTCGTGAAAAGCAGTAGACAAAATCCTGAACTCTTTCATGGTTAAAACCTTCAACAAACTAGGCACACAAGGAAAATATCTCAGAATTATGAAACCGGTATTAACAAACTCACAGCCAAGTTCATACTGAATGGGGAGAAGTCGAAAACGTTCCCACTAAGGTCTCTTACCATTTGTACATAGTGCTTAAAGTTTTAGCAAGAGCAGTCAGGAAAAGAGGAATAATAAGGTAATAAAGGTATCCAAATTGGAAAAGAGGGAGTCAAACTACACCTCTTTGCTGACAATTTGATCTCATGTCTAGAAAACCCCAAATATTCCACCAAGAGTAGAACTGATAAACAAATTCAGCAAGTATCAGGATACAAAATTGATGTACATTAATGAGTGGCATTTCTATATGGTTAACAGAATTAACTATTTCTATGTAGTTAATATACTTGGCTTAATAGTTAAGCTAAGAATCAAATAAAAATCTCAATACCATTCATAATAGCTACAAAGAAAAATAAAATACCTAGGGATATACAACCTCAGACAATTAAGTTCATGAACTCATCCTAGATAAAGTGCTACATATATCATTGCTGAATATCATTATGGTCACCTTTGAGGCACTCCTCTTGGGAGCTATGCACTGATGCCAGCTCTCAGTGCACCCTTCAAAACAATTTTGGAACTCTTTTCCTGGAATGACCATCAGAACTGTCATCATCTGATGTCTTACGATGAAGTTCATGAGCTCATAGAATAAAAAGTGCTATATACCTCATTGTTGAATATCACTACAGTCACCGGATGGCCAATGCTTGTACATTTCTGTAGTGATAGTTGCCAATGAGGTTTGTAGCACTTTTTCTAGGATGTGTTCATGAACTTAATTGTTAGACCTCATACTTAAACAAGGAGATGAGAGATCTTTTCGAGAAGAACTCTGAAACTCTGAGGGAGAAAAATTCCAGAGAATACAAACAAAAGGGAAAACATATCATGTTATTAGACAGGTACAATCAACATTGTTAAAATGTCCATACTACCCAAAGTGATTTACAAATTCAATCCCTATCAAATTACTAAAATCATACTCCATAGATCTAGAGAAAAGAATTCTATGCTTTTTTTGGAACTAGAAAAAAGTCCAGAGATCTCTTCTTACACAAAAAGAACATATCTGTATGTATCACATTGTCAGACTCTAAAACAAGGCTATAGTAACTAAAAAAGCATGGTATTGGTACAAAATAGAGACATAGACCAATGAAACACAATAGAGAACCCAGCTATAGAACTATCTACCTACAACTGACTGATCGTCAACAAAGCAGACAACAGTGTACACTGAGGTTAGAAGCACTATTCAATAAGTAGTCCTGGGAAAATTGGATAGCCACATGCAGACTTATGAAATAGGATACCTACCTCTTGCTACTCACAAAAATTAATTCAAGATGGGTAAAACGCTTAAATGTAAGGCAAGAAACCATAAGAATTCTGGAGGATAATGTAGGAATAGCTCTTCTAGATATCAGCCTAGGTAAAGAATTTATGACTGTCATCCCAATGGCAATCATGGCAACAACAACAATTTATGGTATTTGATTAAACTAAAAAGCTTCTACATAGACATAGCTAAAGAAACAATCAACAAAACAAATAGACAACCTACAGATTGGGAGAAAATATCTAGAATTTATATGAAATTCAAGCAGATCAGCAAGAAAATATCAAACAGCCCTATTAAAAAGTAGGCAAAAGTGGCAATTGCAGCAACAACAAAAATAAGCAAATGGGACTTAATTAAACTCAAAAGCTTCTGTACAGCAAAGGAGACAACAACCAAAGCAAATAGACAACCTACCCAATGGGAAAGGATATTTGCACATTTGAATCAGACAAAAGCTTGATAACTAGGATCTATAGAGAACTCAAATTAATCCACATGAAGAAAGTCAACAATCCCATATATCAATGGGCAAGAGACATGAATAGAACCTTCTCTAAAGAAGACAGACAAATGGCTAACAAACATATGAAAAAATGCTCATCATCCCTAATTATTAGAGAAATGCAAATCAAAACCACCCTGAGATACCCTCTAACTCCAGTGACAATGGCCCACATCACAAAATCTCAAAACTGCAGATGCTGGTGTGGATGTGGAGAGAAGGGAACACTTTTACATTGCTGGTGGAACTGCAAACAACCTTTTTAGAAGGAAGTATGGAGAACTCTCAAAGAACTCAAGCTAGACCTCCCATTTGATCCTGCAATCCCATTGCTGGGCATCTACCCAGAAGGAAAAAAACCCTTTTATCATAAGAACACTTGCACTAGACTGTTTATTGCAGCTCAATTTACAATTGCCAAAATGTGGAAACAGCCTAAATGCCCACCGACCCAGGGATGGATTAACAAGCTGCGGTATATGTACACTATGGAATACTATTCAGCCATTCAAAAAAAATGGAGACTTTACAATCTTTGTATTAACCTGGATGGAAGTGGAATACATTATTCTTAGTAAAGCATCACAAGAATGGAGAAGCATGCATCCCATGTACTCAGTTTTGATATGAGGACAATTAATCACATGGTGGGGGTGAGGGAAAGGGAGAGCAGAGAGAGAAAGAATGAGGGAGGGGTGGGGAAAGGAAGAGCAGAGAGAGGGAAGGAGCATGGGGAGGTGTCTTGGTGTGTGCCACACCTTTTGGGGGCAAAACACAATTGTAAGAGGGACTTTACCTAACAAATGCAATGAGTGTGACCTGGTTTCTTGTACCCTCACTGAATCCCCAAAGATAAAAAAAGAAGTCAAAAAAAAAGAATAAGATGGACAATCTCTTTGGGAAAAAACTAGACTTTCAATTCATACCATATACTAGAACAAATTTCAGTTGTCATAATGTTCCATACAAAAACAAATAATATAAACCGAAATCACAAAATTATTAGGAAAATATAAGAATGTTTTTGTAACTTTGGGGTTTTAAGTAAATTTGTTAGCTGGACACCAAGTCTACAAACTCATAAAGGAAAACACAGAAAGATTTGATAGTTTAAAATTTCTGAATGGAAAAAACGCCACACCCCAGCATATATGAACTCTCCTTGGGATGAAGTGAAACAGTTTGTCCCATATAGTTCAGTTAATACTTTTAATATGTAAAGAATTTTCATAAATTAAAAAAAATGAAAATGTAAAAGTCATAAAAGCCACAGGAAATGATATAAACTGTAAGTAAATACCTGAAAAGGGTTGATTTAATTAAAATTATATTTTTAATTTATTATAGTAGCCTAGATAAAAAAAGCAAGTAATAACCATCTGGATAAGGGAAGAACAGGGGAAAAGAGAGCTAACAAGGATCGGCTTAGCGAATAGTCTCAGGAGATAGAAAATTGTTCTCCTTAGTGTTATCGATGAGGAGAACAATTTAAACTACATATCAATTTTTGTACTTATAGATATTCATCGCATGAAAATAGAAATTCTTGCAAAGCTATGGAAGGAAGTTTGTGTTTGGATAGTTATTGATGCATTGTTTGTGATGGAAAAAACTTAGAAACAACCAAAATGCTTTTTGATATAGCATTGTTTCCAAAAATGCCATCTATGGAAAGACAAATTATGAATTATGCAGCTATAAAAGAATGAGGCAGCTCCACATAGAGTAGAAGGAAAAGTGAGAGTAATCTAGTCTGTAATCAAGTAAGTTACAGTAAGAATAGTATGGGCAATGTGACCCCAATATTAAATACACACACACAGGAAGGAAGACACTTGTATAGGTATAGAAAATAGTTTTGAAAAGGAACACACTAGCTAGTTAAGTATGGTTTTCTTTTTGGGGACTGAGATTGTAGGATATTTACTTTTTAGTTTATTTGTATAAAAGACGACTTAGTCATTAATATAGGTATGTATTATTTCATAGGAATATTTTCCAAAATTACAATTTTAACCTAAAATGTCCATGCTTAAAGATCACTTTTAAACTTTACATGAGAAAAACAAGTCACCTAAGTAGCATCACTGGGGTTCTGAAACCGTACAAAGGCGCATCAGTGAAGATGGGATCGTAGCGGACGGCACAGAGACGCAGAAAAGTCACCTTTCAGGCACCTCATCATAGCCACACACCCAAACAAGAAGACAAATGCAACGGAGGCTGATTCTATGACAGTCATGAATGGGAAACAAGAGGAAATTTAAAAAGAAAAAAATAAAGAAAAGCAAGATTAATCATTCAAAAAATATGTTTCTCAGCCTGAAACCTTCACAGCAGAAAATTTTAAAGGGCCAGGGTTTTCCCTCAGGAGCATCCTCAAAGAACCCACAAATACTCAGTTGTTAAAGGTTTAACCTCTAGAGACCAAGTTAGGCTCTTACAACCTGCCAACAGGGAAGGAGCGGCCACAGTCAAAGCGCTGCCTTGAGAAAGCTTCCAGACCTTGCCTTGGGGAAGCAGCCAGCCGCAGTCAAGCTGGCTGTCCGTTCTGGCAGATTTAGACAATGTCAGGCAGAGATCCAGAAGTGATTTCTCTGCAGAATCTGACAGCTGCAAAAAGCAAGAGCTCTGACAGTACGTTCACTTTAAAAAGGCAAGTGGACGAAGAGAGTTTCATGAAGAAAATGGGAGATAAGAAAATCACCCCAACCACCAGAAAAAAGGAAGTGTGCTGGTATTTGGGAAACATAAGCTAAACCTAATGATGTCCTTAACTGTAAATTTGTTGGGTTAAAATACGTTGATGTTAAAACATTAGAAGAATAATCCAGTCTTTTCTATGGCCTAGCAACAGTTCTCGGTGGGGCTGTGTTTTAGAATCACCAAAGAACATCTAAAAATATATTGTGCTGATTTGCCCTGGCTGATTAATTCAAAATTTGGAACAAAAGCGTCAAGTTCAGGACAGAAATTATTGAAAACAAAGGATAGGCTTAGCACCTGTACCTCAACGGCTAGAGCGCCAGCCACATACATCGGAGCTGGCGGGTTGGAACCCAGCCCAGGCCTGCCAAACAATGACAACTACTACCAAAAAAAAAAAAAAAGCCGACATTGCAGCAGGCGCCTGTACTTCCAGCTACTTGGGAGGCTAAGGCAAGAGAATCACTTAAGCCCAGGAGTTGGAGGTTGCTGTGAGCTGTGATGACACAAAACTCTACCGAGACTGTAATAGTGAGACTCCGTCTCAAAAATTTAAAAAAAAAAAAAAAAAGGATAAAAGTAATAGCTCTACAAGGATTAATACATGAAAATGTTATTGCAAGAAGAAGGTCGGGCATCCTGTCACTGTCAGCTAGATGCAGAGACGAGGATTGGGTCTACCAAACTTTATTTTCAGAAGGCCAACCATTCTGTGGAGAACAGCAAGAATAGTCTCTCAGACTCCTTTGCCTTAGTTACAATTCCAATAATTTTTATAATGGGAATTCCAGGAAACAAACCTAGAAAATTTTGACTTTATCTGACAGAAAACAACATCAAAGTAGTCTCCACTCTAAGAATGCCAACTGTTTAAACAACATAAAGGCAATTTTCACTTTAACAAAATGTCTAAGAGAGTCATCAAAGAAAACATCATATTATCGAGGTAACCTTTACTCTCAAGACACCACCTATTATCTATTTGTGACTACCTCCTCAGAGTCTCCTGAGACAGATATCCTCACAATCACAGGGAAAGCTTAACTAGATAATCATGGTGGGGGGAGGAGATGAACTAAGCAGACTAGATCAGCTGTTTTGCTTCATCTTAGCTTCGCAGACTTTATCTTATGTGCTGCTTTTCTGGCTTCAAAATGATTAGGAGTTTTGGTTGGACATATTTATAACATTAGGCAAAATGGATAACCTACTAGGACAAAATAAAAGTAAATGACAGAATGTTTGTGATATGCATTGCAAGGTGTTATTATTAATTTATAAGAATCTTGCGCCCCATTTTCTCGATCAAAAAAATAGACAAAGAATATCAACAGCAATTTTCAAAAGAACAAGGTAAGTGATGAGTAAAAATGGGAAGAAAAAAAGGTGTAACTCATGGTAGAAAAAGAAAGTCATTAAAATGAGTTACTATTTTCACCTTAAAAATTGGCAAAGATGTTTTAGAATTATAATCCTCAGGGTTGTCATGGAATTAATGAAATGGAAATTCTTCAACATATGTAACAAAAGTTTTATAATTGTCATCTTCCTTGAAACTGGAAAATCTGCTTTTAGATTTCCGCACTAGAGAAACAATCAGACATGTGCATAAATGTGTCTACACCAGGAAAATCACTGCAATTATTTACAATAGCAAGATACTGAACACATTGCATATGCCTAAAAATAAAGAAATGGCTAAACGTGTTTTTTTATAGTTCTAAAACTGAATACTGTTCAGCCCCTGGGAATTATATCTTAAAAATATTTCACAATATATAAAAATATGCTCACATTACAATGTTGATTTTAAAGGCAAGAATAAAGAACTATAACATGGTATACAATATTACAATGACTACATTATAATAAATAAATTATGATACGGTGTAAGTCTTGATACACAAAGAAAAAAGCCTGGGAGGAAGGAAATGCAGCAGACAGCTCCTGCGGACCAGCTGGAGGACAAGATGCACACACAGGCCTGTGAGAGTCCTACAAGGCCAAGGGACGCAAGGAAGAAAGGAAATTCAGCACGCTCTTGCCACTGGGTGGTATTGGGACATCCACCTGCTAGCTGTGTTCTGTGGGTGGGTAAATCACCTCCTATGTGTGTAGAAAGGGGAGCACACTTTTGTTGGAAGTATTAAATGAAAGAACACATATGAAGCAACTCATAATGCATCGCACAATAGTAGCTCTAAATTATGCATTCCAAATAATAATAATAGTATTGACACTGACGAAAAGCTTAGTCGGGTTCAGACTGTGTTTGGGATGTTTTATTCCATTCAATCTTCAAAACCTGCTCATGGAGGCCAGAAGGGCGATCTCCATTTCACAGAAACTGCAGGGCAGAAAAACTAAAGAAACCAGGCCAAGCTCAACAGAGTGCACAACAAAAACTCACAGACACACAAAAGGTACTGGAGATGAGCGTGTCCTGGCAGACTTCAACATCGCACTTTCATCTCTCTCTATCAAAATGAAGGCTGAATGAGAACAGCCCGACCCGGGTCGGGGCCTCGAACTTGCCGCAGACTGCAGAACCTTGCTTAATACTTACTCAGCCTTCTTATATTGAAAAGGAAGAGTTTCAAGTGCCAAAAGTGGAAGGCTGGGGCCCAAGGCCTCTCTGTGCATGCTGCACATGTGCTGTGTTAGCCATCTCAGTGTTACTTTTTCCCCCCTAGTTTCTAATATTTTAAAAGCCAGGAGATTCCACCTAAGGACATGGCTTCCTGGGACCCCATGGCCTGGCCACACCGAGAGGCCCGCAGCTGGGAGCTGCTATGGACAAAGTACCTCCACTTGGCTTTTGTGAGCCGTCCTTTGATATCTATCTGGTTAGTGTCAGACCCCTGCAGACATCTGGTTTCTGACACAGCTGACGACCCCTGGGGTCCCCTCTAGCCCTGAGATTCTGTGGTTCTGAGGTTAAATTAACCGCCGTGTGAAGAAAACATGCCAGGAAGAAAAGGCAATAGATTTGTTCCCCCAAGGACCTACAGAGAAGATACCTAATCCCAGTGGTCTCACCAAAGAATATTTCTGAGTTATGTTTTTAGAGAGATTAAAAACACACACACACACATAACATACAATTTTCCATCTTCATCATGTTAAAAGCGCAGTTCAGTGGCACGAGTACATTTACATGACTGTGCAACCGTCACCACTAGCCATCGCCAGAACCTTTTCATCTTGCAAAACTGAAACTCTGTCCCTGTTAACAATAGCTGCCTCTGCCTCCCCTGCAACCCCATCCCCTGGCAACCAGCCTTCTACTTTCTGTCTCTAGACTTTGACTGTTTTAGGCCCATCATATAAGTGGAATCATACAGAATTTTCTTTCTGTGACTGGCTTGTTTCACTCAGCATAGCATCCTTAAGTTTCATCCATCCTGTAGCGTGTGACAGGATTTCCTCTTTAAAGCTTTTTAAAGTCGAATAATATTCCATTGTATATATAAAGCACATTTTTGTTATCCAATCATCTGCTGATGGACACTTGGGCTGCTTCCATCCCTGGTTACTGTGAATGGTGCTGCAGTGAGCTTGGGGGTATCTGCACATGACATGCAAGTATCCCTTTGAGAGCCGCCTCCAATCCTTCTGGATAGATGCCCAGGAGGAGGGCGGCCGGGTCATGCGGCAGTCCTATATTTAGTGCTTTCAGGAGCTGCCACCCCGTTTACCGCTTTACAGTTCCACCAACAGCACACAAACATTTCTGCGTTTTGATTTTTGGTTTTTTGAAATGGAGTCTCACTATGTCGCCCTTGGTAGAGTGCTGTGGTGTCACAGCTCACAGCAACCTCAGACTCTTAGACTTAAGCGATTCTCTTGCCTCAGCCTCTCAAGTAGCTGGGACTACAGGCACCTGCCACAATGCCTGGCTATTTTTTATTGCAGTTGTCATTGTTATTTAGCCAGCCCCGGGCCGGGTTCGAACACTCCAGCCTTGGTGTATGTGGCTGGTGAAGTAACCCCTGTGGTATGGGTATGGAGCCGTGTTTCTGTGCTTTTAAAGAACAGAAACCCTGCTGTATACACTGTTTCAGAGTACATAAACACTAAGTATGGTGTTTAATTTCTTTAAGGAGGCAAAGGCGATTTGATCTTCAGGTTTGTAAGTACAAGGCCAGTTTCCTAAAAACCAAAAATTTAAAATCAAACATCAGTAGATAGAATACAAGAACACGTTAAAAGAATGGTTTATCCTAGAAATGAAAAGCTAACAAAATGCTGGGAAAACATATCCACAGCTTATTTTCTTGATTAAGAGAAAAGCCATTAGTATATCAGTTAACTATTAAACTTCAAAATCTATTCTCAGTCAGTATTTTAAAAGAGACATATTTTAAAGCAAAGAGACAATATCATATGTAACAGGGGCTCACTTCTCTTAAAAAATAGGAAGATGACAAGGATAGACTTCATCACCATTTCTGTTTTTCAGATTTCTGGAAATGTTGTGAGATTCTTCTAATTTAATATTATATAGTTCTGTCTTTCCTTACTCCTTGTGCATTACATAATTGTATAGGGAAAAAAAAACCAAGAGCATTAACTAAAAAATACACTGAGTAATAAATATTAGTCAGCAGGACTGCTGCATATGTAAAACCAGGAATAAGGAGTTCACAAAAGCCCTTAAGAAAATATCACATGCACCCTGTAAGTATACACAACTAATATGTATCCATAGTAATTAAACATTAAAACATGTTTTAAAAGTATGAGGGGATAACAAACATAAACAATGTAGCCCTCATATTAATCTACAATTAAAAACAAGAAAAAGAAAGTGCAGTGAAGTTCTCTTCACTGGATGATTGAAAACAAAACACTAAACATGGCTGCCTAGGAGAATAAGACGTACAAACTTTAGGGCTTAATTAAGTCAGTCCTTTAAGAAGAAAATCATGGTCCTTAGAGAATGACCCACATGTCCCGATTGTAGCAATATTAAGAGAAAAGTAGATGTGTCCACATACAAAACGCAAGGATGGCAGGGAGAAGGCCCAGCCAGCACTCAGGGGGTCCAGGTGACAGGTCACTGGGGAACTTTCACTTAAAACTTTTGAGCTTCTCTAAGTGACATTTTTACTAAAATGTACTCATGAGCTGTTTGCATAACTTTTTAAAGAATAAAAAAGAGAAAACTATGGCCCAGAAGTTGCTAGAGGCTGTGGCGTGGATCCCGCAGGTACCATGAGTCAGGTGGACTGTGTGGGGCCATGTGGGGCAGACTGGAGCCCTGTGCTGGCTCCACACCCAGTGGGAGGACTGGACAGTGTGGGAGAGACAGTCAAGGCAGGACCCTGGAGGGGACCCAGAGCAGGTCTTGAGGAGTGGGAGCCGGCCACATGCAAGAGCGTCACAGGGTCACATGTGCCACAGGAAGAGGCCCTGGGACTGGCAGGCTGTCATATAGTCTGGTGGAAGAATGCCTTCTGCACAGGAAATGACCCGCCCAGCCAAAAGCCAGAGGAAGGAGAAAAACAAAAGACAGCAGGAGTATCCACTGGGTTTAGTGTCCAGGTGGAGCCCAGTCACCTTGACAGTGGCAGTTCCTGAGTTATGGGTGGAAGTCAGATGGCATTGGGTCAAAGAGTAAGTGAGAAGCAGGAAAAACAAGAAAACTGCAAATACCCTTTCAGGTGAGAACAGAGGTGGGGTGGCCACCGAAAGATGGCTGCGGGGTGAACAGGGCCCAGGATAAGAGACACAGGCTGGAGAGGACACGGTGAGGTGGCTCCCCCAGCAGCCCAAGCAGGAGGGAGCATCACCAGCCTGAGGAGGGAGTCGAAGGTCAAGGGGAAAGAGTGGGCGAAGGGGCTGGCAAGGCACATGAAAAGGAGCTGCAGGTGAGCACAAATTTGGAGCCCTGCTCTGTCCTGCAGGCTGGATGAATGAGCAATGAGAGATGCTGGATCAATCCAGGGCTCTTGTTTAGCAGGGGAGGGGCAGCAGGATGGAGGGAGGAGCTGGGCTGGTCAGAGGGAGCACCAGAGACTCCCGAGAACGGAGGCATAGGAAGCAAAGGGAGGTCAGTGGGGTAGTGGGGTCGGTGCAGGATATGGTCAGGAAATGGAATATTAAAATTTAATAGAGATCTGATAAAATGTATTGGCCTTAGATCCTGAATTCATTAAAATTAATTTCAGCTACATGTAACAGAAAACCCCAAAATTTTTTTTAAATTCATTTTTTCCCACCTAAAGGAAGTCCAGAGGAAGGCACTGGTGGCCCAGGCTCCTTCTGTGTTTCTGCCGTACCATCCTAGCACATGACTTCTATTTTCCAGGACACCTCATGATCTAATACGGCTACTGTGCACCAGCCATCATATCCATATTTCATATAGCAGCACAAAGGAAGAAGAGACAAAACTATACAGCTCCCAGCCCTCTTTAAAGAGCCTTCCAGAAAGCCTCACCCAACTTTCATCTTTTTGACCAGAATTTAGTCACCATACCCAGAGGCATGGAAGGCTGGGAAACATCATTTTTTATTCCAGGTAGCAATGGTCTAGGCCAAACTCAGGCTTCTGTCACTAAGGCAGAAGGGCATGATTGCTCACAGGTAGCCAGACATCTCAGGGATCCCAGCCAATTCTAATGTAAGAGCATGCCATTGCTCCCTGAGGTTTATAGGAAAATAGAATACCTGTCTCTGTCCCCTGGATGCTGCTGTTTCTGGTGCAAGAGGAGTTTACCAAGCCCAGAGAGTTCTCACTGGTGAGTTGGGTAGGAAGCTCTCATTGCTGAAACTTTCAGTGCAATCATCTGGAATAGCTGCTGTCTTAGCTGCCTAAAAATAAGGCACTGTTCTATCTTGTCTTCAGGCTCATTTTAGACTGGAGTAAATAATCTTAACTTAAGAGATCAAGGCAATGAGTCACAGTGAGAACTGAGTGCCTTCTCCCCTCACACTCTCTCTCCTGTGTGCCCACCGCTCACCCCCACAGTGGGTACAGCAGCCCAGTCTCTGTTCCCCTGCCCACCTACTTCCTCTGAAGTTCATTCATTGCTATGCCAGCAGGAAGTGCCCTAAGTGCCCATGCCAAGACCCCTTCTCCCTGACAGAGCTTGACACCTGTGTGAAACTTCAAAGTCTGGGACAGTACTTCTCCAGCACCTTTGGGGAATCCCTATTCCACACACATGGGCTCTGTGTGGGTACTGACTCTGAAAAAAAATGGGAGAGACCAGGCTTGACGGCTTGAGGCCTCTCATAACAGTTCACGAGCCAAGGTTTTCCCAGGTCAAACCTGGTCATTACTCTGTGTTCCTCTTAGAAGAATTTATTTTCTTTCACACAAATACCAAGCTCAGAGAAAAGCTACAATCTACATTTGAACCATGAATTTAATCAGTAACCATGAAAACGAACCCTAGGCTGGGCATGGCAGCTTGCGTCTGTAATCTCAGCACTTTGGGAGGCCAAGGGGGGAGGATCACATGAGGCCAGGGAAAGGCCAGCCTGGGAAACATAGTGAGACTCCCATCAATAAAAAATTTTAAAACATTAGTCCCAGCTACTTGGGAGGCTGAGGCAGGAGGATCAGTTGAGCTCAAGAATTTGAGGCTACAGTGAGCTATGATGACACCACTGCACTCTATCCAGGGCAACAGAGTGAAACTTTGTCTCAAACTGCCCCCCACCATACACACTAATGAATCCTCTTAAATAAATTAATAAAAGTCAAATATAATTTTTAAGGATAAATTTAGATTGTACATGAAGCCAGCACATTGTACCCCATGATTGCACTAATGTACCCAGCTATGATTTAATAATAAAAGAAAAATGCTAAAAAAATAATAATAAAGATAAATTTAAAATTTGGGCCCTCATTTTCTGGTTATGACAGTTAGTAAAAATCACTTTGTGCTACAGTTATTTTATACATTTTATCTTCCTGCTTGAATTTACACTCTGAAAAAAAGACAATTCTCATTCTTATTTATATAAATTAATAAGAATGTTTGAAAGAAGTTTGAAAGCAGCCTGGGCAACATAGCAAGACCCCATATAAATTAATTTACATGGAGTTATATAGGTAAACACATTTATATGATACGAATTTATAAATATATTTTATATGACTAATTATTAATACCAATTAAATGAACCAGGAAAGCTCCCTTTAGGGCATTTTACTCCAAAGTGCCATGAAGCTTCAAAGGTAAGCTCACAACCTTGAAAGATTTTGAATTAAGTTTAAAGTTCCAGGTGAGCTGATATTTCTCAAACTAGGAGAGAAGTTTGTAGGTTAGTTTTGGTGCATCAAAAACACACCTTAAAACCTTTCTGGGCAACTTTCCAGCTTCCATTACACAAGCCACTGGTGCTGGTGGCTGCCTCTTTGAGTAGCTGCCACGGCCGTGTGGGGCAGTGACTGCGAGGTACTGGCACCCTCAGTCTCAGAAGCCTCCTACTTTCTTTTGCTGTTATCATGAATGCATCTGGAGAGAGTGTTGTTTAATTAATGAAGGAGGCATGCAGCGCCCTGGTGTTCTTGGCTTGATGAAGACATGCTTGGAGGGGCCGCCCCGGCCCACCTGGGTGCTGCAATTCCCCCCCAAGCAGAGCACCTGCTAGCAGCTGGCAGAAGCAGCGAGAGCTACTGTTTACTGTCTGCTTTGCAGAGCTTGTTAGTAACTTGAACACTGTTGACTTTCAGTAATGAGTGCAAATGGAATTGGCTGTGGAATGGCCTGGTTGATGGTGCTCAAATTCATATAAATTCAAAAGCACAATACTCCTTTGGTTTCTAGATTCAGGCCACACTTACTTTTAATGTAGTCTTCTTTCCTAACTATGACCTTGGTGCTTGCTAATCCAAATGTCTGCACAGTTCTTCCAATAGAATTTTGGCCAGAATAGAAATACTCTATTTTCCAAACTTTTTGGTGGCAAAACCCTGACCTTGGGCAGATTACCAACATGAGAGACACTAGATGCCTGTGAGTACCAGGTACTTGCAATGTGGCTCAGATGACGATGACCAAGCAATTGACTTTTAAATTTTATTTCATTTTAGTTAATTAAAATTTAAACTTCCAAAGTCACAGGTAGGCTGGGAGGCTGAGGTAGACAGATCGCTTGAGGCCAGAAGTTTGAAAGCAGCCTGGGCAACATAGTAAGACCCCATCTCTACTAAAAATTACCTGGGCGTGGGGGTGTACACCTGTAATCCCAGCTATTTGGAGGCTGAAGCAGGAGGATCACTTGAGCCCAGGAGTTGGAAGTCACAGTGAGGTATGATAACATCATTATACTCCAGCCAGGGGACAGAATGAGTCTCTGTTTCAAAAAAAAAAAAGAAGCTGCAAGTGGCTGGTGGGTACCACATTACATAGAGCAGAGCTAGAAGATCAAAAGGAATTTTTACTCAGCTGAAAAAATATGACTGTTTCCTGCAGTGGCTCATGAAAGTTGGTCTTTATATCAGTATTATTGCAGAACTGGAAATCAGGGGAAGAACCAGGGTCTGTGAGCCTTCAGTTTTTGTCTTAATGATAGGTTTTTTCTTACAGTTCACAGAAAATGTTGCTAATTCAAGCTTTTATGAGTGAAATAGTCACTCAAAATTTCAGAAAAAATGAAGCAGAAAACAGATCCACATTAAATACCAAAGCTGGACTATATCAACAACTAAATGGAATCATACTCCCTCCTACAGAAACAGCTTTAGGGTTTCTGTGTGAGCAATGAGAACACTGTTTTTCTCATCCGCAGTGGTTTAGTATGTACACTTAGTTGGCATTTCATTGAAATAATGGCTTCCAAACTTTTTGGTCACATGATCTTGAGCATATTATTTAACCTTAGTCTGTTGTTAACTAGTACCTTAGCTTGTTTATCTATAAAACTGGGATAATGATAGTACCTACTTCATAGGATTGTAATGTGTATTAAATGAGATAATGATTAACAAGGGTTTAGTCCTCATACGATAAACATTCAATCAACAGTAGCTATTTTATTTTGCTGTGAAGGTCTGGAGGTGTCTCCTATGTATTAATCATTTGCTAATATTCTTGGTTTAGACATTTGGAGATGGCTAAAACGGACTTGCTAATACCTGTAATTGTTCATGCAGAATGTCTTGTCTCCAGACTGGCTTGTCTACCAGGTGGCCGTGGTTCTGCAAATAGAATATCTTACTTGGATGCAAAGGGCCAGAAAGCCTAAGAAACTAATTAATAGGTAAAGCAGTCATGCTTTCCTAAACGCCAAGCCCTTCAGGGACTTAGCTGCCTTTCTCTGTAAAAGTATAGTAAATACCATGAACTCTGTCTTAAGAACAGTATCAGGAGCTGGAGTTTCATCTACTGGTACGCCAAGTCCCAGCCTTGTTTTTCAAAGACTAAGTCAGAGCTGACTCTTACATTTTCTTTCCGAACTATTGTGTAATGATGATATCTGGGAGAAATAGTCAGACAATATAAATGCATGAAACACATCATAGGATGTATTTGGAAATACATAGGAAAACGTTGGTGTATATGCATATTTCACAGGGAAAATTCTAGCCCTGACTTGGCAATTTCAGAGCGTACGTGAGTGTTCACACGGAGACACACAGGCTTGCGTGTGTCCCCCCCTTCTCTCCTGTTGCTGAATGTTATTGGTGGGGAAGAAGGGTAGACAGCAAGTAAGGCCCAACGGTGAGGGTTAATGGGAGATTGTAAGTCTCATTCCTAGGAGAGCACTCAGTGTGAAGCCATCCTTTGAGAGGCTCTCGCAGTGTGGTGCATGAGGAAGCCCAGGAGCACTGGTCCCCACCCTTCCCCGTTGTCTTTCAGGGAATAATGGAGAACATTGAAATGGTTTTTTAAATAGTTGTTTTATAGCTTTGAAATAAAAAAATCGGGGAAAGGAACAACAAACATTTCAACAAAGCAAAATGAAAATATTTTGCTATCTTCCACTTTGGAATACCCACTGCAACTCGAACTGGGTTTTAAATGCATGGGCGTGACTGCTGTCCCTCGGCGCCTCCTGCAGCCAGTGTGTACCGCTGGGAGAGGGCAGGCCTGGACAGCAACTGCTAGGGCCAATGAGAGTTCAGATCCTGCCCCCAGGGCTCAAGGTCCCCAAAATCCCAGAACAAGCTCCTGACACAGAAGAGTGACTTTTTCAAGCACTCAGATCTCTTCTCCCTTTCTGGCCTCCTTCCTTGCCTGGTCTTCATTCAGCCACCACTTACTGATCACCCAGGGCAGGTACAAGATAAAAAGATGAGTAAGAATTATACCCTGCCCTTCGGGAGGTTGCAGTTCAGGGAGAGAAAGAGAATAAAAATCAGCCAAGATCTCACTGTCAACAGAGAAGCCCCTGGTGGTGAGTCCCCAGCTCTCCCCACCCGTGTCACTGATTCAGGTGGCACCTTAATAGAACCTGCAGGGCATCAATCCTTGCTGGAAGTTGGGGCTGCAAAGTTGAAGACAACATGGTCCTGACCCCAGATAGCCCACCGTCTAGGGGGAAATAGCTGATTATAGACCACTAGCAGGCACTATCATTCCTGTGAGGACAGGTATTCCGAGAGCACAGAGAGGGGAGAAGCTGCACCACAGAGACACAGGGACAGCGCCCAGACTGTGCAGCACCAGACCCCAGAAACAGCAGGTCTGACACCTCCCTGAAGGTTGAACTCCACAAAAGGGTTCCCAAGCAAACCTAATTTAATTTTCATTCCTCTTTCAAGAAGGAAACATATCAATGATGGCAAAAAACAATCACATAAATGCTATATTCACTATACTGGTGAAAGTTGAGATTTTAAATAGAGTTTTGTGGTGATTAGAAGCACCTTGCTTCTCAGTAGCAGCCATAGGGAAGTTTGTGTGTTTTGTTTTGTTTTGTTTGTTTTCGTAGAGACAGAGTCTCACTTTATCGCCCTCGGTAGAGTACCATGGCGTCACACAGCTCACAGCAACCTCCAACTCCTGGGTTTAGGCAATTCTCTTGCCTCAGCCTCCCAGGTAGCTGGGACTACAGGTGCCCGCCACAACACCCAGCTATTTTTTCTGTTTTGCAGCTCGGCCGAGACTGGGTTTGAACCCGCCACCTTCGGTATATGGGGCCGGCACCCCACTCGATGAGCCACAGGCGCCACCATCCAGTGTATGTTGTGTTTTGTTTTGTTTGGAGTTTGTCTTGGAGTTGTTTGGAGGGGTAGTTTTTGTTTGTTTGATTTTTTGTTTGTTTGTTTTAGAATAATGAATAACAGTTGGCAACAAAAAAATGTCAGCACCGTCCTGACGCAGCAGTCAAGTTCTCAGTCTTTGGCCCTCTAAATCTGAACATAAAAATTATTTTCACTGGGGAAAAGAAAAGCAAAAAAATAAAATAAAATGAATAACAACCACCACTAAGCTTCTGCATTTTTGCAACAGTTCAGCATTCAAAAGAAGCTTCCTTGCTCGGCCTACATCAGTTGATTGGTAATCTGTCATTCAGGTTAAAAACAAAACAGAAGTGGGCATTGTTCTGATGCTGGCCCTGATAACATCCCAAGAAAACTCTAGAGCTGGGTTGAGAGGAAAGCAGATAATGGTCAAAGCTATCACGAGTTTAAAAAGTACTGTGATTTTTTCTTTGAAAGGAACATCTTCAGTTTCCAAGGCCATACACAGCTCCTAACCGAGGCTTAAAATTTTCCACTCAGCTCCCTTCTGAGAACAAACACTATTCAGAGGCAAGTCCCTACCACTGTGCTCCCAAACTCGCTGTTCAAGGACACTCCAGGGCTTCCCAGCTGGCCAGGCAGACCACGGGACAGCCATCAAAACTACAATCTGTTTCTTCTTTGCCTGGGAAAATAAGATTTTTGCAGACTGGCTTTCCAAGCCTTCTGTAATCAGAATTGATCTTTCCAGGCTGATAGAAGTAATATCTCACATATATTAAGGGCTTTCAAGTTAACAAAACTTATTTTTTGCATCTGTTATTAAATCCTCCAAACAAGGCTCTGAAGAAGCTATTGTCACCCCCTTCACCTCACAGACGAAGCCAATTCTCAGAGAATGACTGGGAGTAGGTGGAGCTCGTCCAACCCCAGGCGAAGGTGTTCGGAACCATGCCCGGAAACTTGAAAAAATTATTTATAGGCATGCAACAGACATGTTGGAAAAGTAGGAAAAATTAAGCAATAGACATATAGAAAACTAAGCAAATAAAAACCACAGTCATGGTTTACTGGGGGGCTGAGGTGGAGAGGGATGTTATAAGCAAAATAAAATGTAAACATGGCATGAAACTTGGTCTACAAGTGACGGTGCGCGTAATGAAAATGTTGTAAATAACCATTATGTATTTAACCCAAGCACAGGCCTCGGCTATGCTGTGAGGCTGGGGCAGGGGCATGTGTGCTGGCTAGTCAGAGCTAAACCTTCAGCTACCATCATGAAAATGTCCTCAGGTCCCTAAACTTCATATGTCATTAAATGGCATAATAAACACATTACTCAGAAATATAAAGTAAATAGGAGACAGCAGTAAGAAATGAAAAGCTCTGGTTGCCTCTGGGGCAAAGTACTAGGTGGGATGACCTGAGTACGGAATTAGGCAGAGGATAGAGATACTTCACTTTTAAACCATGTACATTTACTGCTGTGACAAAAATAGTCAATCCATTAGTATATCTAGTTAATTAAATAGTGTTAAATACAACTAAAACATGCATCTCACAAATTTAAATAATGAAATGATTTTCCAATATAATCGTCAAGATCAGATCTTCAGGGAGACAGAACTGGATATAAACTTCAAGCTGAAAAGACCCTCAGATGTCACGTGTGACAAGGAAATGTTACCAATATTACTGTTGATAACATCTTGGAGCACACACTGACCTTGGCGACTTGATGAATTTGAAAGGAAAGACTCCTAAAATTTTAGTTCTTAATACTGTTTTTATGAGAGAGAATTAAGAACAGCGGTTCTCAACCTGTGGGTTGTGACCCCTTTGTAACAATGAAAATATATCCTGCACATCAGATATTTACATTACGATTTATAACAGTAGCAAAATTACAGTTATGAAGTAGCAATGAAAATAATTTTATGGTTGGGGGTCACCACAACATGAGGAACTGTATTAAAGGGTCATGGCATTAGGAGACATTAGGAAGGTTGACAACTACTGATTTAAAACATGCCTCTTAGAGCAGCACTAAATTTTTTTACTAAGCCAGAAAATTTTTGACTTTTAATTGGAGTATTAGTTCATTTACTTTGAATGTAATAAGTAGAAAATATCTACTTATCTTATCTTCTCTATGTATTTTTGTCTTTTGAAGACATTACTTGTGTTCTTATTTTTAATATTGTATTTCCCAACTATTTGATGGTGATTTTTTTTTACTAAAACTTTAGTAACCTTAGATATTAAAAATATACTCATGAATTTATCAAAAACTAATATAAATTAGTATTTTTAATCAAATTCAAGATAATTCAAGCATATTAGAATACTTTAACTAAATTTTTCTTCTGGCTCGGTGCCTGTGGCTCAATGGGCTAAAAAAACACCTGAGCTGAATCCAGCCCAGGCTGTGGGTTCGAATCCAGCCCAGGCTGCAACCAAAAAATGACTGGATGTTGTGGCGGGTGCCTGTAGTCCCATCTACTTGGGAGGCAGAGGTAAGAGACTCGCTTGAGTCCAAGAATTGGAAGTTGCTGTGAGCTGTGATGCCACAGCACTCTATCCAGGGTGACAGCTTGAGGCTCTGTCTCAAAAATAAATAAATAAATAAGTAAATAAATAAATAAATAAATTTTTCTTCCTCGGATATTTTGTGTTATGATTGTAAATCTTTGCATATTTTAATGCTCACAGTATATTTCATTACTGTTTTACTTACAATTTATGTCTATAATCCACATAGAGTCAGAATGACTTTTCAATTACTGGCAGATCAGACATACATATGATGATCTCATAAGATAATGCATAGTTCATAATACTTGATAATGGTAATATATGGCCTCATTATTGGTTATTCTCTATTTCTTATTATTATTTTAGAGTATATTTCTATTTATAAAAAAAAAAGTTAGCTGGAAAACAACCCAAGAGGGTCCTTTAAGAGGTACTTAAGAAGAAATCATTGCTATTATAGTAGATGTCAGTGCCAAACCTGTGATCGCCCCTGAAGACCTTTCTGTGGAACAAGATGTGAAGGTGGAAGAAGTGGACAGTATTTAGGGCTAAGCTAGTGTGTGTTTGTGTATTACTTTTTAACAAAAATGTTTAAGAAGCAGGAAAAAATTTTAAAGAACTTATAGGATAAAGATATTAAGAAAGGGCACCTTTTTCGTATAGCTGTACAATGTGATTTTGTCCAAAGTTACATACTATTATAAAGGAGTCAGCAATAAAAAAATTAATAAGTTTATAAGGTCAAAATGTTACAGTATGCTAAAATTTATCACTAAAGATTGAAAATTATAGTTTTAAAACAAATTTATTATAACCTGCTTCTATGTACCCTCAATGAATCCCCAACAATAAAAAAAAGTATTTAAAACATAAAAAAAAAAAGGCCAGTGCCTGTGGCTCAGTGAGTAGGGCACTGGCCCCATATACTGAGGGTGGTGGGTTTGAACCTAGCCCTGGCCAAACTGCAACAAAAAAATAGCCAGGTATTGTGGTTAGCGTCTGTAGTCACAGCTACTTGGGAGGCTGAGGCAATAGAATCACTTAAATCCAAGAATTGGAGGTTGCTGTGAGCTGCGATGCCATGGCACTCTACCAAGGGCAACAAAATGAGACTCTGCCTCTAAAAAAAAAAAAAAAAAAAAAAGGAAAATAAAGAAAAAAATATATATATATAAAAAGAATTTAGTGTAGCTTAAGAGTACAGCCTTTAAAAATTCTATAGTGGTGTACAGTAATGTCCCTGGGCCTTTAAAATTCACCCACCCTGAGCAACTTGTAGTCTTGAAAGCCCCAGTTGTATTTATGAATGTGCTCTTTTCAGGGGTACCATTTTATATTTTTACTGTACATTTTCTATGTTTGGCTATGTTTAGATATATAAATGCTTGCCATTGGGTTACCATTGCCTACAGTTTTAGGTACAGTAACATTCTTTACAGATTTGTAGTCTAGGAGCAATAGGCTATGGCATCTTTTTTTCTTTTTTTATTATTATTAAATCTTAGCTGTGTACATTACTGCAATCAAGGTGTACAATGTGCTGGTTTCATATATAATCTGAACTATTTTTATCAAACTGATTAACGTAACCTCATGGCATTTTCTTATTTATTTTTTGTAACATGTATTTTATTATTCTTCATTACATTATTCCCCCCCCCCCATTTTCTTAGTTATTATATGAAGACATTTGTATTCTGCATATAGTAAGGTTTGCCTGTACCCTTCTAAGATGCACTGTAGGTGTGGCCCCACCAATTACCCTCCCTCCACCCCAACCAAACTGATTAACATAGACTTCACAGCATTTTCTTAGTTATTGTATGAAGACATTTGTATTCTGCATTTAGTAAGGTTCACCTGTACCCTTCTAAGATGCACTGTAGTTGTGGCCCCACCAATTACCCTCCTTCCAAAGCAACCTCCCCCCTCCTTCCCCTCCTTCACCCTCTTCCCCATATTCTTGTGCTATAGTTGGTTTATAGACTTCATATGAAAGCTATAAATTAGCTTCATAGTAGGGCTGAGCTTACCATCCTTAATCATCAGAGAAATGCAAATCAAAACTACTTTGAGGGGATTGCATCTGTGGCTCATTGAGTAGAGCACTGGCCCCATATACCAAAGATGGCGGGTTCAAGCCCAGCCTCGGCCAAACTGCAAAACAGAAAATTAGCCAGGCATTTTGGTGGGCGCCTGTAGTCCCAGCTACTCTGGGGACTGAGGCAAGAGAATCGCCTAAGCCCAGGAGTTGGAGGTTGCTGTAAGTTGTGTGATGCCACGCACTCTACCGAGGGTGAGAGCAATAAAGTGAGACTCTGTCTCTACAGAGAAAAAAAAAAAACTACTTTGAGATACCACCTAACTCCAGTAAGATTAGCCCACATAACAAAAGCCCCAAACCAGAGATGTTGGCATGGATGTGGAGAAAAGGGAACATTTCTACATTGCTGGTGGGAATGCACACTAATACGTTCCCTTTGGAAGGATGTTTGGAGAATACTTA
>CAUYON010154626.1:0-31272 GCA_963573935.1 Arctocebus calabarensis
GATCAAGGAAATGCCATGAAGGATATCTGTAACAGTATGATCAAAATATTTCTGAATGTATATGAATCGTGCCCTGTGATTGCACCAATGTACATAATTATGATTCAATAAAATTATTAAAAAAAAAAAAAGAAAAAAAAATAATTGCCCCATTGATAAATATTTGCAAATCGGACTTCCATGTACATTTGGCATGTGTTTCTTTCCATTAATACATCAGAGCCTGTTGCAAATATTTTCTTTCTTTTTAAAAATACTTCCTTTGCTTTGCTAATTCTAGCAAATGCATAGGGAGAGAGCTGTGAAAATGGTCATTTCACATTCAGTTTAAAGGCTAAAACTTCTTTCAGGTAATTTTAATCAGTTCTATTTTTAGTCTTGAAAATAATTTTGTTTCCACAATTAAAATGAGATTTCTTTCCACACTGATTGTAATGTAATATTTTTGGACTTGAAAATAATTTTGTCTCCGCAATTAAAATGAGATTTTCTTTCCACACTGATTGTAAGGTCTGAGTGAGACGTCCTGTAAGGGACGGAGATAAAAGATTTTCTGGAACCTGGGTTGATCACTTTATATTTATTACTCGAATGGGCTTCTCACACAGCCAGGCCATTAGGCTTTGTTAGCACCACTTTATGGAAGAAAAAATATGAGATTAAATGTCTCGTTCAGAGTAGTTTTGTGAAATTGGTGGAAAAGCTATTTAGGGCTCAATTTGGCTTAGAGGCCCATGCCCTATGCATCATGTTCCCATTCTTCACAGAAATGGCACTGTGTTTAAAAAGGAGAAAAAAGAAAGAAAGAAAAAGGTTTGGGGTGGGTAAAAGCAGGGCTTCCTTTGATCTTAGGCAGTTGCTACACAAGGGTACCCTGTTCCCTGCTGGGGCACATCAGTGAACACAATAAGCACAGGTGGTAATTTTTTGACCAAGTTACAGATGAGAAAGATAACCTCTAGTGCTAGAGACAGGAGATGCTTAGGCAAACACATCAATAGACATGTTATTAAGTTCAGGTCAGTCACTATTACGGAAATGTCTTTTGGCAAAGAGGAAACAAGAGTAGGGGCTGCTTAGACGAAGCCCTGAACATAGTCCTGTGGGTACCGCCAAACAAGCAGCATGTGAGAATTCAACATTGTATTCGCTCCCTGGTCACTGGTCATGCCTTGAAAAAATTGTCAAGGCTCTTCAGATTCAATTTCTTCATCGGAAAAATCACAATCATCACTTAGAGAAGAGATGTGTTGAGGCTTAGATAATTTTGGTTGTGCAAAAGCTGCACATGGATCCGTATTAGGCCTTTGTTATAAATTATTAACATGTTCGCACATGCATTGATTTGATAAACATTTATTTAACACTAAGTACTAAACTAGGCGAGGTGTTAGAAATACAAATCAGTTGAAATCCCCACTCATACAACATGATAGACTAGAGGATAAAAGAAACCCATAATTAGAAAATTATTGACTATATTCAATACCTGTTTTTCCATTCTTGACTGACATTTTACCAAGAAGAATGTTCCAACTCCATCCAGGTAAACACAAAAGTTGTAAAGTCTCCATGTGTCCTATGACTGAGTAGTACTCAATGGTGTACATATACCACAGTTTGCTAATCCATTTGTAGGTTGATGGGCACTGGAGTTGCTTCCACATCTTGACAACTATGAGTTGAGCTGCAATAAATATTCTAATATGAAATCAATATAGAAACAACTATATGCCCACACTAAAGAAAAACATACGTATAGGGTTGGGAGGGGGAGAGGAGGGAGGGAGAGGGGAGGGGGAGGAGGAGGGTGACTGGCAGGTTCTCACCTAATGTGCACAGAGAGGTGTTCAGCACACCCCCTGGGTAAAGGGCTTAACTACCACTTGAACTTTACCTTAGAAATGAAAACAATGTCACCTACACATTTGTACCTTCATATTAATCTG
Organism: Arctocebus calabarensis; assembly: GCA_963573935.1. Lineage (NCBI taxonomy): Eukaryota > Metazoa > Chordata > Mammalia > Primates > Lorisidae > Arctocebus > Arctocebus calabarensis. The sequence continues at coordinate 1,950 of CAUYON010154626.1, forward strand.
AAATGAAAAAGAAAGAAAAAAAAAAAAGAATAGAAATACTTCAGTAATGAAAAAAAAAGAAAATCATTTCATACTGTATCAAATCAAATATAGGTGAGCCCAGAGAAGGAGAATCTAACTCAGTCAATCTCCCCAGAGGCTATGACATCCCTTCAAGCTGGTGAAAGAAACTTATAGAGTAAAACACACAGACAGAAAGGCAGAGATAGGACACAGCCCTGGTTTCTGGAAGGACAGGTGTGGTCCAGAGCTGGGGCTTGGCAGAAGTGAAAAGGGCCTGAAGAAGGATGACCCTGTGTCTTTCACTGTGATCTCATTTCATCTCCTCCACTTATAAGGAAGAGACTAGTTTGACACCTCATCATGGCCATTCCCCAGTTAGATAACTTTTGAGCAACAACCACAAAGACAACGAAGAGCCCCAGATTCTAAGAAAATCAGCTTGAACCCTTCTGATCAAACGGCAAATAACTGGGGGTAAGGTTAAGAATGGGGAAGAAAAGGAAACACAAAATCCTAAAATAAAGATCACTTCTTAAAGGAGAAGGAAAGACTCTGGGCTGATGGCCAGAGATATACACGGCCCAGTGGAAAGAGTTGGCTTTATTTCATTTAGTATTTATTTTCCTGAGATGAGAGGCTTGTGCATATGTCATTATGCTGAAGACAGAAGCAAAGAAGAAGTAGAAGATGCTAAAGGCAAGTGATGACTTAGGAGAAAAGAGCCAAGAAAATAAGAAGGGTGAAGAACAGAGGTGAAGGGATTAGCCTTAATGCTAATAATAAAGTTGACACGTCTTCAGCACTTACTGTGTCAAAGAATATGGTTTAAGTGCATTACACTTGCTTATTCATTTAATATTCACAAAATACCTATGAAATATAAATCATTTTACACTACTTTGTAGAAAACTAAGGTAAGAGAAAAGAGTAAAATAATTGTCTCAAGATTACTGAACTAGTAAGAGCTGTAAATAGGATTCAATCTTACTACTAAACTTAATAAAAGCGTTTTGAATGCAGTCACACATCTTCAATAAGGATTTATGTTTTATCTTCAAGCATCATATATTGTTTGAAAAATGTTTCCAAGTGGTTATTTCTGATGCTGCTTTGATTGAAAACTACCTTTATATGGATGAGAAGGTTGTTTTTCAAAACTCATTAAATGTATTAAAATGTTCTTCTTTCTCCTACTCATGAGTAGTCCTGCTAATTGGAGCCCATCGGAATATTTAAAAACTGGATGCTCTGAAATGTAGTGAATTAATGTCAGAAGACTGTTGCATTAAATAATTTAGTAAACATGGTCTCATAGTATTAATTAACTATCCCATTAGAATATTAGCCCAAACTCTATCCTTTTATGTTTTGGTTTCTGTACTTTGTTATAAGTGATACTATTATCATGAAATTGTTTTTAAGCACAGTTAGAATAAATTGAAGCACATAGGATTTTTTTTTTCTTCTCTGGCCAGAACAGAATAACAGAGTCCAAATTTATTCTTTTCATATACTGAGAAAAAACTGAACAAACTCTATGAAACAATCATTTAAGACATTGGACAATAGGCGTCAAAGTTTGTAATCCCTAAGTCACCAACTGCTTTGGTTCCAAAATTGCTTTGCAGGGTGGATGAGGCCCTGGCACTGGTGCACAGGTCCCCAGGGGGAGTACTTAGATGTTCATCAATGCGGTATGTAGCACTTTTTCTAGGATGAGTTTGTTAACTTAATTGTCAGAACTCATACATCATATAGTGTATAGGAACCTTACTTTACTCCCTAATAAAATAAACCCATTGAGTTAAAGGTTCTTTTTAGTTCATTCTGAATTGAACAGTCTCTATAGCACCTCCTCTTTCCTCTCAAAGAATGGTCCATCTTTTTGGAAACCTTCATCTAATCTCTAAAGCACTCGATTAAAGAAATGCTATATTAGTCTCTTTTGCTTAAAAAAATGTTAATCTACAATTTTCAAGTTATTATTGAGCACATGCGATGCCTGTCTTTCTATTTGTGTGAAACCTTTCTCAGGCAAGTGTTGTCCAAATTCATCCATGTTCTAACAAAGGATACAAAATCTTCATGTTTTTGTAGATGAATAGTGTTCCATTGTATGCCTATACCATAGTTAATTAATCCATTCGTGTATCAAAGGGGGTCTAACAGCTTGCTCTCAACAGAGAAAAACTCAGTCACAAACTTTGCAATTGTAAATTGAACTGCTACAAATTCTTGAATGCATATGTCCTTATGGTGAAATGACATTTGGAGGTAGATAACCTAGTAATGGGATTACAGGATCAAATGGAAGGTCTACTTTTAGTGCTTTGAGGACACTCCATACTTCTTTCCATAGAGGCTGTACTAGTTTGCATTCCCACAACAGTGCAGGAGTGAGTGTTCCCTTCTCTTCACACCTATCTCAGCATCTGTTGTTTTGGGACTTTGTGACATGGGCCATTCTCATTGTGGTTAGGTAATATGTCAAAGTGGTTTTGATTTGCTTTTGTCTAATAATTAGAGGCCCTGAGCATTTTTTCATGAATTTGTTGGCCATTCATCTGTCCTCATGAGAAAAGATTCCGTTCATGTCTCTTGCCCAGATCTTAATGAGATTGTTTGCTCTTTGTATTTATTTATTTATTTGTGTATTTATTTTTGGTTAATTTGATTGAGTTCTTTATAGATTCTATTGATGAGCCCTTTGTCATATTCATAACATGCAAATATCTTCTCCCATTCTGAAGGTTGTCTCTTGACTTTGTTGATTATGTCCGTGGCTGTGCAAAAACTTTTTACCTTGATCAGATCCCATTTGTTTCTTTTTGTTTTTGCTCCAATTGATTGCTTTGGGTGTCTTCTTCATAAATTCTTTCCCCAGGCCACTGTGGCTGGAAGTCTTTTCCCTCACTTTCTTGGGGGATTTTGTATAGTTTTGTGTCTTAGGTTTAAATCTTTTATCTATTGTGAGTTAATGTTTGTAAGTGGCAAGAGGTGGGGGTCTAACAGCTTGCTCAAAAGAGAAAAATGCAATTGAATCTAAAAACGGGGGGAGGGAAGGGGAATAAGTGGGAATCCATTGGGGAACAGTGTACAGGTGTATGTATGACATACTTCCCATGTGAGGGACATAGCTACATTTTAGATTTTGCCTTACAAATGCAAGCAATGTGGCTTAGCTGTGTGTACCCTCATATTAATCAGAAATAAATAAGCTACCATCAATACAACACAAATCTTTTCTATACTTACTAATGATGTGCCTGCTTCATCCATTCTTTAGAGAATGATACTATGTCTCCCAGTATGACTTCCGATTTGTAATTTCAATCTGGTAACCCTGTCCGCTTTTGCTGATAGTTTTTTTGCTTTAATAGTTGCATACACGTTTTTCTCATTCATTGTCTTCAGAGTTTTTCATTTTGTAATTTGTAGTAGCCTTATGTTTCCCTAACAAAGCTTTTGTCTTAAATAAAACATGTTTGTGTAGTATGAAGAAAAATATTTACAGCCTGCGAGGTGATGATTGAGAGAGAGAAATTTTATGAGCTCTCGTTCAGAGTGCTTAGGGCTTCCAGGCCCAATGCTAAACGTCCCCATGGCAAAGGCACTTACCAGATGCTTCACGTGACACTGGCTTTCCTAGGAAATGTGAGGCCTGTGAGCCAGATGCCAACCTTCTCTAATTCACTGAGACATAAATCAATTCTGATGAGGATATTAGACGAGGGAGCAAAGAGGTTTTTATAGACTGCAGAGAAGTAATAGTTGAGGAAATAACTTGAAATAGACTGAGGATTATCGGTGGTCCTTGGAGATCTGGGAGTGAAATATGAGTTCCCTAAAACCTTACCTAGGTCTTTAGTCTTCTTTAAAGTGCCGTGAGGCTCACTGGAAACCCCACTCCTTATCTTACCATAACTATTAGTGTTAGCACTTAGGTTTGTTTTAGGGCTTTTAGATGGGAATATATATGCCTGCTATTGTTGTCCATATGGGAAAACTGAAGGTAGCAGACACAGCTGAAATAGGTTCGTTACTGGCTGGCTTCCTGAGTAGGACATGCTGGTGCACAACTGGTGGGCCCTCCTCCGGAGCAAAACGCCGGGTTGGAATAGAGACCTGGGTGGACTTCGGGTAGTTTTCCTACAGACACATCAACAAGCTCTCCCACATTTCTTTCAATTTCCTCTACACCAGTGGGTTTCTTCTGCTTTAAAAACTGATCAATTCTCCCTGTTTTTAGAAAGTGAGGTTGTAAGATTTCGTTAATTGAATTACCCTTTAGGATTTTATTCTCAAGGAAAATCATACTGTCTCTACTTCTCATTGATTTTGTGTTGCCATATCAAGTTTACAGATATAAAAATATATATATTTTACCCTCAAAGGCAGAAGTTTCGGGAGGGCATCTTAAAGAGATGTGGGAAGAGATAGTACCTTCCCTATGTGTATAAACCAGCCATGAGCCTCCAAATTAGAAGACAAAAGGATTACCCAGGGGTCATTGTTCCAACTGAGCTGTGGGCAAATATCAAAGAAAGCCTAGAAATCAAGGTCAGCGGCAAGAATTGAAGCCAACTCAGTTTCTAGGAGTCAGGACAAAGCCACAAAGAATCTAGTCCAGAAGGTGTCAGAGTTAGAGTCAGCGATGAAAGTCCGTAATTGCATCTGAAAATAGAAAGAAAGAAAAAGCAAGAATCAAGCCTGAAACAGTCAGACACCCTAGGATGGGAAAGAAAAGATGAGCCTTGATCTAACTTAATCCAAGGAGAGTATCGGTTGGCAAGGGATGGGCTTAAAGGGCCAAGCACTTTACATAAGATGCAGAACATCTCTCGCATGAACTGTCCCAAATAAGGCCTTGCACTGGGCTCATTTTCAGAGTCATTGCCTTCCCCTGACTTGTGACTCAACTACCGAGAGCTTGTCTGAACTGGCCATTTTGGGAAGTAAGCAGAAACCACTACAAAGTTGCTTCTTTATCAACTGATAGAATCATACTCACATCTGCAAATGGCCCAGCAATTCACTTCTCAGTGTTCTTTGTCAATGTCCCTAGCTAAGAGATTTAACAAAAATTTTAAAACATTACAGAAACAAAACACAATTCTCCCATCTTTGCTCCCACCTGAAGAACTGCTGGTGACATAAGTCTCTTCACGTGCCTTGCAACTGATTCAGTCCCCCTTTAAAGGGTGCTTGAGTCCTTTTCTCATTTCCATTCTGTGCCCAGTTACTACAGGAGACATCCCAACCGCATTTTTCCTTAGACCAATTCCTGGACCTCTCACCTCTCACAGTGAAGTAAAACAGGACATTTTCCTCCTAAGGATTTACAGAGACTATAGTGAGATTTATTCTTAGACCCAAAGTCTCCAGAATGTGAGCATGGCAGGATTAGGGGTGGACATGGGTAGGTAAGAATCATGGGGGCTCCTATTCTTTGCTTATTAACCTCCTGCATATTCCCTTCTTGCTTTTGCACACCGATTTCCTCTTCTCTTAGAATCTCCTCTCTGCTTCTGAGAATGTCATCATTTTAGACAACATAGATCAGGATCATGCGGGGTCTGTCCTTCTCTCACTGGCTTATCTCTCTTAGCAGAAGATCCTGCGGTTATTCTATGTTGTTGCTGATACCAAGATTTTCTTTTTTTAATGCTGAATAATATTCCATTGTATATCCCACATTTTCATCATCTATTCATCCATCAGAAGACCTTTAGGTTGTTTTCATGACTTGGGTGTTATAAACGATGCTGTAATGAACATGAGAGTGGTAACATCTCTTGGAGGTCGTGATTTCAATTTTTATGTTTTTGAGGAAACTTTATGCCATTTTACATAGTGTCTGCACCGTGTCACATTTCCACCAATAGTAGGCAAGTGTTCTAATATGTCTGCACCCCCGCCAATGTTTGTGTGTGTATATCTTGATGATGGCCATCCCAACTGATGTGAGGTCATTCTTCACTATGTTTTTTTTTTTTTTTTGTAGAGACAGAGTCTCACTTTCTCACCCTTGGTAGAGTGCCGTGGTGTCACACAGCTCACAGCAACCTCCAACTCCTGGGCTTTAGGCGATTCTCTTGCCTCAGCCTCCCAAGTAGCTGGGACTACAGGGACCCGCCACAACACCTGGCTATTTTTCTATTTTGCTGTTTGGCCAAGGCTGGGGTTTGAACCCGCCACCTTCGGTATATGGGGCCAGCGCCCTACTCGATGAGCCACAGGCACCACCCTTCACTATGTTTTTGCATTTATCTGATGATTAGTGATGCCGAGAATGTTTTCATATACCTGTTGGTCATATGTAAGTTTCCTTTTGGAGCAATGTCTTATAATTGCTCTGAGTCCAACATAATCACTTATATTTTCCATCTCGACATCCAAGTCCTTTCCCCAAATTTATTGGGCTATTTCCTCTTTGCCATTGAGATATAAATATTCTTTGTGCATTTTAGAGATGAGTTCCTTATCAGATATATAATTTACAAATATTTTCTCCTATTCCTTGGTTTTTCTTTTCATTCTGTTAATTATTATTATTATTATTTTATTTTTTGTGGAGACATGCTGTTGCCCTGGGTAGAGTGCCATGACTCATCATAGCCGAGAGCAACCTCCAGCTCTTGGGCTCAAGCAAGCCTCTTGCCTATTTTTAGTGGGGATAGAGTCTTGCTCTTGCTCAGGCTGGTCTCAAACTCCCGAGTTCAAGCAATCCAGCTGCCTCAGTCTCCCAGAGTGCTAGGATTACAGGCATGGCCACTGCACCCTGCCATTCCTTTAATTATTAATATTTCCTTTGCCATACAAAAGCTTTTTATTTTTATCCACATATTAGATCTTTCAGAAACCTTTCGAACATAATTATATTAAGTTTTTATTTAACGTAAAATAATGTCTATTCTTTTTAATAGCAGCTAGTACATATCACTAACAATCCTCCCCCCCCCCCCCGCACACACACACACACACCACTGACTTCTCAGTATTTTAGGTATTCTTTAATTTAACCAGCATGACCAGGAATGCGGTGCACTCACTCACTCCACTGCATATTACAAGTGCACACACATTACCCCTGCAACTCATTTATTCAACAAGTAATGAGCACCTACTGTCTCTGGCATTGTGACAGGCGCTGGGAATACTGAGGCTAACTAAAAAACCTCCTGACATCATGAAAATTTCAGCCCAGTGCAAGAGGCAGATAATGAGCAAGAAATTGCTAAATAAGTACTTAGTTTACAATTGCGTAAGTGCTATTAAAAAAAAATATACAGTGTTCTCTGAGAGGATGGAAAAGGAGCCATAATGGAAACTGGTTCAGGAAAGGACTAATAATCAGTTAGAGATATCCAGTGGGCTCCAAGGAGGGTGTGATAGCCTTGTAGTTTTGTTTGTTAGTTTGTTTGTTTTTGAGGCAGAGTCTCACTCTGTTGACCTGGATAGAGTTCAGTGGCATCATAGCTCACAGCAACCTCAGACTCCTAGACTCAAGCAATCCTCTTGCCTCAGCCTCCCCAGTAGCTGGTACTACAGGTGCCTACCCCATCACCCAGCTACTTTTTCTATTTTTAATAGAGACAGGGTCTCACTTTTGCTCAGGCTGCTCTTAAACTCCTGAGCTCAAGCAATTCATCCATCTCAACTTCCCAGAGTGCTGAGATTATAGGTGTGAGCCACCATACCTGGCCCTTATGAGGGTAATCTTTAATGAAGCTGTGTGGGGAGGCAGTGGCTAGGTGGATCCTACATGACCTTGGAGTCTGGATGATGGCTCGAGACATAGATAGCGACCCCCACAGTGACTGTGGTCTTGTGGAACCTCCACCCCTACATATGGGGCAAGGACTGAAATATACAATGCAAACAAAATGCTCAAAACAGGGTCAGGTGTCATCGTTAGTTCTTCCCAAGAGGATTTGAGATGGTTCCTGATGTAGAACAAACAAACTCAATTCAGCCTGTGATGTGGTAAATTGGTTTTGGATCATAATCCCAAATGCCAAAGTCCTGATGCTGACATCTCAAAAGATCAAAATTCCCAACATGTAAAATCCTCAAAATCACAGTCACAAGATTGCACTATATTTAGGTGAAACTATTACCTTTCTGTTGTTGTGGTTACTGTCACTGCCTTTTTATTTGGAAATTAACTATGGTTTACGAAAAAGAATTAGATTAAATCTGGTTAAGGATATGCATGTGGGTGCCATGTTGACAGGGCGTAGATTTGTGGACTTAATTTTAGCTGTCATGCTGATTGGATTAAGAAATATTTAGAAACTTTTTGGATGTGTCTGTGAAGGTGTTTCCAGAGAAGATTAGTGGGTGAGTCTGAGTGGATTAGGTGGGGAAGCTCTGCCCTCAACATTGGCAGCTCCATCCAATTGGCTGGGGGCCCGGAGAGAACAAAGGCAGAAGGTGCATTGATCTCTCTCTGAGTGCTGGGGTGGACTTTTCTTCCTGTGCCCTCAGAACACCAGGCCCACTGGCCTTTGGACTCTAGGACATACACCACACTTGCCTACCAAAACTCTCTTTGTCCCAGAATGAAAAAGAATTCGGCAGGCTCAGTGACCTGTTGATCCAGAGACACTTACTGGTACAGAGGCTCCTCCAGTGTCACAGAGCACATCCAGCTGTACACTGTCTTCACGAGGGATTTGACTGTCAAAGAATACAACTTCTTATATTTACTGCTAACCTAACAGGGAAAAACTGGCGTACACTACTTTAGCTAATGGATGACATTTTCAAAACTGTTCCTGCTGATTATTCTTTTCTTATCAACCATCAATAATCCATGCCCCTATTAAATCTGAAAAATTCTAGAACTTAGCTGCTCATGTATCTATTAATTACTGGAAAAAGTAAAGCACTTTACAAATGCTTATTTGAAAATGTGGTGGATTTTGCAGAAGAAAATGGATTTCGGTTGAATTCCCAAACCATAATGACAGATTTGTAACAAGCTTTGATCAAAGCTTCTAAAAGCAGATGTCAAGGGTTACTAAAGTTTATTTTTTCCATTACGCTAAATGAATTTGGTGGAAAGTTCGGACTAGTGGATTTGACACGTGGTGAGGCAATGACGAAAACTTCTATTTAAAAAATGCGTCATTTGCCTGCATTGGCATTTTTTCCAACTGATGACACTCCAGCAACTTTTAGTGAATTAAATCCACATTTGTCTGAAGAACCTATTGAAGTTACTAAATAGGCCAAAAATAATCCTACGCATGGTAGAGTGAGAATACATTTAAGCAATGGTGTTTGATCACCGGAGTTGTTCCTGCCAAATCTGTGGTCTGTACATGAGCATGTGCAGAGTGGATTTCCAAATACCCGAAACAATATACACAGAGAATGGGAAAATGTGAAAGGAAATGCTCGTGGCAGTGCGTATGCAGTCACAGAAGAATTTCAGAAAAAGCCGTACAACTTTGAATATGGCTGTGAATATGGCCCTCTAGGATAGCCATGACCTAGACGTGGGGGGAAAGCAGCAATTCATCATGATATAAGATTCCAAAATAAAGTTAATGATCGTGAACATTCCTGGGTTCTCTCTTTTGAAACTTCTAGAAGGACAGAGTGACTGTGGTGATACCACGGTGCCCGAATTGCACAGAGGCCAATGGGGACCCCTCCACCTCTGAAGTCTCACTGAAGAATCAACTCACATGTGGCTGATTAGTTAAAGTCCTACAAATTTATTTAACAAGTATACACAGGGAGAGTCACAAGGATGATTGCTCTCATTGTGAGTATCTTAAATCCAATCCCATTACAAAGCCAATTCCAGAAACCCAGGAACCAAGTCAGGGGATTCATCCTTATTGTTTTTTTTGTTGTTGTTTTTTCTTTTCCCTTTAGAACCACTCTCAGTATTAAAATCTGAATTCTATCTATGGAGAAAAAGAACAAGAGAGTGAGCATGCTATTTATTATTTAAAAGATAGATATAGGGGAGGCGCCTGTGGCTCAAAGGAGTAGGGCACTGGCCACATATACTGGAGGTGGTGGGTTCAAATCCAGCCCCAGCCAAAAACGGCTTAAAAAAAAAAAAGATAGATATAGGAAATTGACTTGTGATTATGGAGTCTTGGAAATCCTGAAATCCACATGGGCAAGCTGGCACCCTTGGAGAGGTGACAGCTTAATTCCAGTCCAATGTCAAAGTAAGTTGACGGTGCCGTTCCAGTGAGAACATGAATTCCTGAGACCCAGGAGAGTTGATGGTGTAGCTCCAGTCTAAAGGCCAGCAGGCTGGAGAACCATTCAGGTTCAAAGGCAAGAACAAAGGCAGAGCTTCAGGTCCAAGGCCTTCAGGTAGGAGGAAGGAAAGACTCCTTAGGAAAGGTTCAGCCTTTTTGTTCTTTTCAGAACTTCAACTTACTAGATGAGGAAGCAAACATAATTTTATTTAGTCTACTGATTCAAATGTTAATCTCATCTGAAAACAAATTCATGGGCACTCCCAAAATAATTAAGAACAAATATTTGGGCACCTTGTGACCCAGTCAAATTGACATAAATTTTACTACACAGATAATATTTAGGATGGCTTTCCTTGTAGCTCATATAGAGTGATGGGGAGCCAGCTCATCTGTACCATATCTCCCTTACACTAATTTGTAAGTAAATATATCTTACATATAATAAATAGTTGTGTATAGGAGAATTTATGTTTATAAGCCCACAATGTTATCCCCTGGTAATATGAATGCAATTTTATCTCCACTATGATTTTTACAGTCCATGGATCAGACCATCATCTCCCTCCATTTCATAAAGCAAATTATTCTTTAATTATCATGAGGGCCTGATTTTAAAGTATACAGTCGTTTAAGAAATTTTTTTTTTTTTAATTATAGGTTTTGATGCTTTGGGTGTTTGCAAATTGAGAAAAGGGAGAAATTGGGATGTGACATAGTCAAAACAGATGCTTTAGCCAATCCCATGATGGGAGCAGGTGTCTATGGAGCTGAATATGCCACAAAATTGTCCTGAATTTTGTTATAGGGATAGAGTTTTGGACATTGGAACAGTCATTAAATAAATGATGTACCCGGGAAGGAGTGACAGTAATATGTAAGAAGGGGTATTACTTTAGTGAGAGTTCTATCTTGAAGGAGTAATCAAATGAAAGTGATGGACCATCAATTCTCCCTGATGATTGGGTGAATGGGATTTCAGTCTTGGATGGGTATAGGGAATCTCATAACCCGGTGAACCCTTCTTCCTCCACTGTAGTTCTTTGCCAATCATAGCATGGTGTGAGCAAATCCAGATGTGTGGTTCATAATTTTGCATTGAACGATGCAGTAAAAGTTCTTCCCTGGAGCTGTGGCTATGCTCACCTTCTCCTGGTGTTTGATGGAAGGAGCTAACAAAGTCTTTCCCCAAACAGTGAAAGACCCTCCTGGGTCTTTTACTCTATAGTCACAATTAAAACAATGCATGGTAAATATTATGATGCAAAACTCAGTGAGGGGGCAGGATGATGTGTGGTTTAGGGAAGAGGCTTAGCTCCATAAAGTCATGAAAGAACCCAAACTCCTTCCATCTTGTGGCTCCATCCTCTTCAAGATCCTTAGAGTTTTCTTTTGTCCACCAGTGGAAGGGAACAGGTCATCTTTAGGACCACTGTACTTGGCTTTTATCACTCTGCTCCCATTTCATTGGACATATATCAGTCTTCTGGGCTTGCCTCAGCTACATAGAAGAGTCTGGAACATATTCTCCAGCTACTTTCCCAGGAAAGAAAGGAGAACACCAATATGTGCATTGACCAGGAGTTGCTGCCACACAGTGGTCCTGGTTTCAAATCCCAGTTGTGCTATCCATAGGTGAGCCTCACGCAGATAATTGTCTAACCTGTCTCTGTTTCATTTTTTTCTCATCTGTAAAATGTGACTGTGACTCCTTCCTCAATGACTTGTTGAAAAAACTAAATGAGGCAACTTTCATTTTATAGAAAATGTCACATGATTTTTCTCTTTTCTTTCTAGCTCTGTGTAGGAATGGTCTTTCTAGTATTCAGAGCTATACAAGAAAATGTGGAAGTCGGTGGCCTAGCTGGGAGAGAATCCCTGTGTGACCTTCAAAGTTCCTCAGCCCTGTGGGACCCCTCGATGTTCATTAAACTCACACTGAGTTGGATCAGAATCAGACAGGGCATTTACACTGGAACCAAAGTCTGGGATGTGCGCCGTAACCATAGCTTTTCTTTTCTTCCAGAACTAAGTCTCCTCAGCAGAATATCGACATCTGTAAAGCTTTCAAACTTGACTTTTCATTCCTCCTCTTTGCAGAACTGTGCTTGTCTTGGCCTTTTCATCTCGACACTTAACTGAGAAGAATTTCAATTGTTTGCAGTCAGCCTCATGGTGCTTTTCCAATTTTCTTTTGTTTTCTTTGGGATTTTCAGAAAACCTCATGTGTCCGACATAATGCAGTTGTAATTCCAGAAAAGCCTGGTGCTTCAAAGTCACTGATGGATTTTTAAAAAATATTTCAACCCCTGTGTATGAGAGGCAGCCCTAGGTTAGGGGTTGGAGGCCCTGCCTTCAATTAGCCGTGTGACCTGTAGCAAGTGATGTTTTGCTTTTCTGGATCTTAAGTTTTTCAATCTAGTATGCCAGGTGAGCTGGATCAGTGGTTTGTAAACTATGTCCTGTTGAATCTGGGATTTCTTGGAGTTATTTCCAGGCATAGGGGTATTTCCAGGGTTGATGAAGGAAAGCCTTTGTCTTCTCATTTATTTCATTTATTTGGAGTTCTACTAAAATTGCATTGGCCAAACAAGTTTCATTAATAATACTTTTCCACTAAGTTCTGATGACCTCTAAGGGTCAATCAAGCCTCTACTTTCTTCAACACTGTGATTTGTTCAAAGAATGTGAGTTTTTTCTGATTGTGGTATAACATGCGGAGCTAAGGAAATCCTCAACTTCAGGGGAATCTACGTCGGTTGTGTTATCAAAAGGTGCAGAAGCTCCTCCTGTTTAGGTGCAACTGTTTTCACCTAAAATATTTAAATTCTCTAGCTTTAAGTTACTCATTGACAAATGGTAAAGCAAATGCCCACCTTGCGGGTTGAAAAGACAGAAGATGAAGTTAGTGTTGGGACGCATCAAGCACATAAATGGCATATATGTGCACATGTCCCAAGGTTCCCAGCCCCACTCATGGTGCCCACGGGTTTCTGCCTGGTTTTCCTCTGAACCCTAGATGAGGTCTTAAATCCTTCTCATACTGTGTGTCAGGCAATGACTACGCTAAGAGGAATCTGCGCCTGGCATAGAGTGCAGCCAAGATCCTGTTACATTCCCATTTCCCAGCTGGCAGATGGACATTTCTATGGGCTGAATCGTGTCCTTCCCCTCCAAAAATATGTGTGGGATGTGATAACCTCCAATGTGACTAAATAGAGAGACTTTACTGAAGTAATTGACCTTAAGTGGGTCAGCAGGGTTCGACCTTGATCTGATGGGAATATTGTCCTGTGAGAACCCAGAGATTGGGCTCTCAGCTACGTTGAGGACACAGTGAGAAGTCAGTTGTCCGAAGAGCAATAGGAGGGTCTTCAGCAAACCTCAGCCATTTTGGCAACTTAATATTAAACTCCCAGCTTCCTGATCTGTCCAAAAATAAGTTTCTGATGCTTAGGTTCTTAGTTTATGGTATTTTCATATAAAAAGCAGGGCTAAACGGTATGGAAATGTATTATCAGGTATTTATTATGTTGGTTAAAGAGGGCAGCCGGCATTGTGTACGTCTCCCAAGCACAGGACAATGGCAGGTACAGAGCATATAAAGAAACAGGTAACATATATCCATTCCCAGGGATGTAACCATCTTAAAGAAGATGCTAGCAAACTCCCATCACATGAAAGTTCTTACTGCTCTGTAGACAGCACACACTTTTTCTTAAAACGTGGATCCCAGTTAGATGCAGATTTAGATGTAAATAATATTCACTAAAGAATTTTTGTAATAATGCAACTTGGAAAGGAACTCCAATTTGTATTTTCTCTCTGAGCATCAAGCTCCATTCTATTTTTTACCATGTTCTCTCCACCACCAGCCACCATGACCAGCATAGAATAAAAGGTTGTAAATGTTTGTTGAATAAACACGTGAGTCAGTGTTAGTACATGATATATTATTTATAATGTGTATAACACTATCCCATGTATATGAGGGGAGCAAGGAAAATATATGCTTAATTATTAGCATATTGTCTCTGCTAATACAGAGCTGAACACATCTTTGTATATAATACAAATAATATAAGGGTTTACATTTCTTTTGTAGACATAAGAATTGTACGATTGACCCTACTGGATAGGATCTCATTTCCTGAGTTCACCAACAAAGCCGGTGATTCTCCAAAGCCTCCTTAGAAACTTTGCATCTATTCTCTAACCTTCACTCCACCCACCACTGGATAATAAAGAAATGTACAACTTCAGGTGGTGTGTGGGCAGAAAACAGATGCCAATATTTAATTCATTGTGAGTGCAGAAGTCCTATCTTATTTACCTCATACACACAGTGACCTAGTACAATGTCTAGAACATAGAAAATATCTCATAAATGTTTGTTGAGTAAAATGTCATCTTCCATCCTCATAACTGGTCAATAAAGTGCATATTCTAAATCCCAATGATAATAATTAGTAAGTATCTGAAAATCAATAGCTCTACCTTAAAATATATTACGCAAATATTTTCAAACTTTTTTAAATTAAATCATAGCTGGGTACATTAGTGCAATCAAGAGGTACGATATACTGGTTTCATATACAATCTGAAATGTTTTCATCAAACTGTTTAACATAGCCTTCATGGCATTTTCTTACTGTATGAAGACATTTGTATTCTGCATTTAGTAAGTTTCACTTGACCCTGCGTTTTCAAACTTTTAGTGAAATGAGAGAATGCGGATGATAAAATGTTGTCTGTGCACACAACTCGTGCTCAAACACAAATACACACACTTAAAAGTCTTATGAGAGGTTATTTCTAAATAAGGGGAATATAGATTCTTTTTATTTTTTCCTCATTCTTTCCGATTTTTATTTTTTAATTATTTTACAACTATTTTTTACATTCAGATTGCATTATTTTATGATAAAAATGTTACTAAAAATTATCCTCATTTGTGCTGCAGTGTTAGTCATTAGCATTTCAGCCTAGATGGGAACATTCAATGGGCAGGAACCGGAGGAAGGGGAAAGCAGGTTTGCCTGAAGTCAAAGCCACCGTCGATGTCTTTAGAGAACATTTACTTTCTTTCCTAATTTTTCCTTAAAACTCAGTTCATTCCTTGCAGAACCTCAAGATCT
Organism: Arctocebus calabarensis; assembly: GCA_963573935.1. Classification (NCBI taxonomy): domain Eukaryota; kingdom Metazoa; phylum Chordata; class Mammalia; order Primates; family Lorisidae; genus Arctocebus; species Arctocebus calabarensis. Next base: position 17,323 of record CAUYON010154626.1, read on the forward strand.
CAGTCACAGCTCACAATGAGGGTCTCCAATCTGAGGAAAGCTCAGTGCCCCTGCCGGGACAATGCCGGTGTTCATCTTCCTGGCTGGCATATTGCTGCACCCCCGACAGCAGTTTGATGGGAGCCTGGGGACTCTCCAATGTAGGGGCTTGGAAGTTCCTGAGGCCCAGGGTCTGTGCTTGTCACGGTGCTCGCTGTGAAGCAGGCTTTGCAGCTTGGCTCTCCTGACATTGCAAACTGTTCACTTTCCATTTGTTTTGAGGACGCACCCTGTGTACTGTGGAATTTACCTGCAGTGCTGCCTCTACCCAGCAGATAGCAGGAGCCTCCCCGATCCACTGACCATGAGCAGAGCATCTCCAGACCCAGCAGACCCTCCTTCGAAAGCCTTTGTGAGATCTTTACTCTAAGAGTAGTTGAAACCATTGGGGGGTTGAAGCAGAGGATAGAAATGAGCTGGACAATCTTGTGTGTTGTGGAAAAAGTACAACAGAGATCAGCAGCAGTGGCTCAGCGTAGGGTGAGATGTGTTCAGAAACTAGACCGATCAGGACGTCTAGTCCTGGACTGGCTCTGGGATGTGAAGGAAGGAGGCAGGACACCCACCCACCCCCTGCCATTTCATGGGCACAATGTAGCAACATGGTTCAAAGCAGAGCTCCAGAGGCCGACTGATGCCCTGTGGGACTGGAACAAGGTGCCTGTTATCAAGGTGGAGAAAATACCTGCCCCATGGGGTTCTCATGAGCATTAGATGAGTTAATCCATGGAAAGTGCTTAACACAGTGGCTGGCACAGAGTAAGAACCCAACTAATATTAACTCTAAAAGAAGAGCACAGTTAGGGAGACAAACATGCTGGGGTCCTTAAAAACACACTGATTTTTACCCAATAAGGCTGCAGTTCCCAACCCTGAGGCCACGGGCAGGTAGCATTCTGTGGCCTGTAAGGAACAGGACTGCGCAGAGGGAGGGAGCGGTGGGCTTGTGTTTATAGCTGCTTCCCGTCACTCACATCATGGCCTGAGCTCCGCCTCCCGTCAGATCAGCCACAGCATTAGATTCTCAGAGGAGCACGAGCCCTCCTGTAGACCCTGCACGTGAAGGACCCAGGCTGCAGCTCCGTGTGAGAATCTAATCCCCAAAGATCTGAGGTGGACTAATGTGGTGACGTTAGCATCAGGGAGTGGCTACAAATGTAGGTTATCTTTAGCTGAGAGATCTCACTCCACGGAGATCAAAATAAATCAGTTGCTTCAAGACTCGTATCAAAACCATCGTCCCCACCCAACTCCTGGTCCCTGGAAAAACTGTTGTCCACAAAACCAGTCTCTGGTACCAAAAAGGTCATTGACCATTGCAATGGTGCGAAAAGCTTTACCTGAGAACCCCACATTCGTCATGTTGGTTTCTTGTACCTTACTGCTGTAGAAGAGCTGCACTCAGATACGCAAGTTTCCCTGAATTTACGTCCATGGAAGAAACTCATTCTTATTTATGTTCAAAAATCATGATGCTTCTTCATCCAGCTAATATTTTTGAGAAAGACACATACACATACACACACACACACACGTCAGAAAGTGGTTAATATGCCCTTACAGTGAAATTTGTAAATATTGTGCATTAATTTTCTGTTGTCACATAGAAAAAGAAAAGAAAAAAAGAAGAGGGGAGAGGAGAAACAAAAGAAAACAGACAAAAGATATGAAGCTGTAAAAAATGTGGACTAAAATCTATGACTTATTAATTTGCATGTTTCTGTTCAGATATATTAAAAAGGAAACTTACAGCTATTTGCCAACATCACGGGCGAGGGACTATGAAATGGGCTGTAGAAAGTGTGCTGCTTCTTATCCCTGGAGAGAGAGCTTCTTGGGAGCAAGTGTCATTAGCTTACGTCATCCATTTCTTCATCACTCAATCTACTATAGTATCTGGCATCTTGAAGATGATCAGATATATTGGCTGAGAGAATGAGATAATAAGTTAATTGGCTGATTATCTAATTTAATTATCACAAGAAAGAAAAATCAATCAGTGAGCTTGAAAAAAGATAAAAGCACTGCCATGAAAAGCAATATATATTACATATTGATGATGATTTGGCTTCATCCAAGTGAGGCATGGGCACAGTAGGGAAAAAAAAAACAACAGGATGGAACACCCATCTCTAGCTCCTAAATGTCTATAAATCATTTCTAGCCAAAGGCTGAGAATCAAATAATGTGCTAATGTTTCTGGACATAATCAATTTCTCTCTCATGTATTGTGCCTCGTCCTCGTTCTCCTGGATCAATCCTATCAACATGCCCACATGGTTTTGTCTCCTTTCACTAAGTACCATTGACCCACACTATCCTCCAGAATTCTCAGGGGGACCACAAAAAAAGAAAGGAAAGAAAAGAAAAGGAGGGCAGGGGAGGGGAGGGAAAGAGGGCAGAGGAGAGAAAGCAAAAAAGAAAACTTTTTGAAAAAGTTGTTGACATTGGCTGGCTGTGCTTCCCTGTCTCCCACTTACTTTTCTGATCTTTTCTATCTGGTTTCTGCCAACCACATGCTATATTACTCTTGCTAAGGCCTCCTGAGTGTAAAATCAATGAGCACTTCTGGGTGCTGTTCTTGCCTGGGAGTCTGTGCAGCTCTCATCAGGATTGAGAGTCCATGTAACAGACTGGTTAGGTGGAGGCTTGAAACCACCCTGCGTGAGTTGGGATCTGAGCTCCCTGCTTCTCCAGACGTTCTCCTCCATCCGTCACAGCATCCTCGCTCTTCCCTGAATGTTCATTGCTTGGTTTTTGTTTCTTTGTTTCCTCCCATTTGGAGCCTGGCACCTCTTCTTGCTCAGATGCTCTTTCCTCACTCCTTCACCATCCCTCCTATCTCAACTCAAGTTCACCCTCCTCAGTGAGGCAGCCCTCTCCACCCTTATATATTAATGCCATTTCCCCCATATCTGGGCCTGAAGCCAGGTCCTGGATATACCTGTTTGGCGACACTCTGGCTCTTTATATAACCTCCATATTGCATTTCTCTCCTCTGCACATGAGCCTGACACCGTCCTCAACAGGCTGCTGTGTGCATCAGTGAATCAATGCAGGTAAACTCCTTAGTATAAGGCCCGGTGCACAATGCACTATCATTTGAATAAAGGCCCGGTGCACAATGCACTATTACTTTAATAACGGACCGGCGCACTATGCACTATCACTTTAATAAGGGCCTACACTCACACGTTCCTTCCCAGGTACAACTACAACATTTGGTGTGGTTCAGATTACTGGCTTTTCTCATCTAGAAACAATTGGAACAGACTTGCCATATTGTTGGGGAAATAAAGTTCTTCTTTTTTAAGACAGTCACACTAGAGAAGGGATAACCATAAATAGGTCTCCAAAGAAAATGGGAATGAGCCTTCCCTGTGCCTTTTAATAGAAGCGCTATTTAACTTTTATGGGAGTGCTACGGAGAAGAGTCTGGTCTCTGCTCAGTGAGCTTACAAACAAAGTAAAGTAAACAGACAAGGGATGCAGCTGGGCATTTGATGGACCTGCCCAGAAGGCTCAAAGCAACTGGAGAATCAAAATTAACTGGCTGTGTTTATTCATTTCTAACTTCTATCCATGCTGACTTTCATCTCTGTTTGGGTACACACTATCTTTCACTGTTTATTATGTTTACTTTTCTCTATGAAGAACCAGACCCAGCCCCTTCTCCCTATCTCCCCACCACATGCATGCTGGGGCGTGCCGACGCACACACACAATTTCTCCTTGAACTTGGGGTTCCAGCATATGAAGGGGAGCACATAAGCCCAGGTGAGATCATGGCTGAGAATAAAGCTGTCCTCCAGCAATTCTGGCTCTATCACTTGACCTCTGCCCCAAGACCCAGAGAAATTTCCTTAATGTGTTAAGCCTCTTTTCTAAACTGAGGAACATAATATCACCCAGATCATAGAATTATCTAAAAGTTTAAATAAGATGATTCATGTAAATCCCTGGAAACTCGCCTGGTCTGTAATAAGCAATGGTTCAATATAGATTGCTTCCCTCTGCCCCCAGAACCACTACTACAACTATTATTGTCATTGCTACTGTTACTGGGAGAGCAGGTGGGCTCTGTTCCTGGTCCAGCCTCGCCCCTCGGCTTTCTAGTCGCTGGCTCTTCCTGACCCTTAGAAGACGATACTTCATAGAAGGTGGAAAGGAAGAGACCTGGTCACTCTTTCAGGGGAGGGTGGATAACGGAGGTTGGACCATGTCCGTGTGTTTGAAGATCTCCTCCACCTTTTCAACTCAAGGGCAACAGAAATCTAAACAACTGTGACAAACGAATCGCCTGTTGTAAATCTGCTTCGTGGCTGTACAGATTCTGAACCGCCCGAACCGGCCAAATGACTCTCAGCTGATGGGAAAAGTCTGCTCTTTTTCCAACAGGAGGGAAGAGGTAAGGCAGATTAGATCATGTCTAAAGTTTACCAAATACCAAGCAACTGTGTCCTCATTCCCTTGCTATAAACAAACAACCAGCACCAACAACGATGAAAACCACCAGCTGAGCGGCCACCGAACCTGTTCCTAACTGACCTCCCAAACTGTGACCGGCCATGTCTGTTTTCTTTACTCCATCACTCTCTGGTTACTCTCTTCACCGTGGAGTCTCTGCGTGCCTCCCTCTGCTCAGGATGAATGCAGCTGGCCCACCTCTCTGTCCAGTGAGTGCCGTGAAGGCCCACACCTGGGGGAGAGGATGGTTGCTTACTTGCAAACCAAGCTGAAGCAAGACTCTGGCCTCAAATCAAAAGCGAGGACCTTGGGAGTGGGCGCGGGCTCTAGGCAGAGGCTTGTTTGAAAAATCCATCTTCAACTGATTGAACCTTATCCTGATTAACATGGGAAAAATATAGGACTATCACTTAGCTGCCACATGCCGGGAAGCAAATGTGATAATTATGTCTGTCAATCTGCTGAAGCCGCAGTCTCAACCCCAGTGAAATGCCACCCTTTCAGTCTCATCCTCGAGAAAGGTGAACGCAGAGGGGACAGTCACTGCAGAGGCAGCAGGCGGTTTGGGTGTCATCCCTTCAGCAATCTCGGTGAAAAGGAAGTCGGCTGCTTTGTGAAAGCGTTTACATTAGATGCCATTTTACTGAGGATCGTGAACTTAAAATGACTTAAAATGTCAGTTGTTTTCCCAAAAATGATGGTTTATGATGAAACACAGTGAAGAATATCAACACAGCCTGCGTCATCCAAAGAAGGAAGAGGCACCATTTGGGGTGGTACTGAGGGGTCACGGGCTGGAGGGATGTGAGTGGATGTCAGCCCTAGGCATTCCCACTGCCACGTCACACTTCCCTCTCCGGACTGGGAGATCTGGCCTTTGGTCTAGAACCCAGACTGTGGAAGACAGACGGAGGCAGAAGACAGATTCAGTAGGACGCGGTGGCAGAGGAGCACCAGGAGCCTGGGTGTCATGTTGGTGAAGATGCTGATGGTGCCGACGGCTGACCCTGATGCCCTGTCCAGTGTGGCTTGAATTTTGTTTATTCTAATTGTTGGAACTGCACTGGAAAGCATATTTTAAAAACTTTTATGTGAATGATGAATAATTTTAATTTTTTTATTTCAGATTAATCTAAGGGTACAAATGTTTAGGTTACATTGTTTTCATTTTTAATGGTATAGTTCAAGTTGTTGAGCCCATCACCCAGGGAGGGTGCTGATTCCCACATTAAAAATAAGTCATCTGGAGCACAGGAGGGGAGGCAGGCAGCACCTGTGGCTGAAGGAGTAGGGTGCTGACCCCATATTCCGGAGGTGGTGGGTTCAAACCCAGCCCTAGCTAAGAACTGCAAAAAAAAAAAAAAAGATGGTGGGAACTGGCTCCAGATTTAATACTAATGCTTTTGTCTTCTACAGACTTTCATGGTTTGGATAGACACAGGACAAGTGTGGAGTATCGGCTGCTTCATGAACAGGGATGGTCAGGACTATTGCTACTGAAATACCCAGGTGTGATGAGGGGTGTATGTGTGGTTGCAACATGTAAAAAGCCAAGTAGACTCTAAAAATATGAAACCCCAGCAGGGACCTGGGTCAGAATATGCAGGTTGCCCCCAGGAAGCCAACAAGAACACGCCTAAAATGTGCTGTGAGCAGAGTCCCAGGATGCACCAATTCGTAACACATTTCTTATTTGTTTTAATTTCTTCAACACCCTACGGGTGTCGCAGGGCCTTTGCACATGCTAGAGTTTCAGTCTCTACCAAGCCGATGCGTTTTGTGTCAGAGTGTGTACGCGTGTTTCCTTTCCTAGCTGTTCTCAAGGTGGGAAGCAGTTTCTAGAACAAGACCTCCACACCAGCTCGGCACCTGCCTTTGAAGCGGAACACAAGCCACCTATTTCGGGCTTTGTCCAGCTTGGTTTCTGGGTCATGTTGAATTTTTCCCACACTAACTGCATGGAAACAACTACTTCTCGTTTTAGAAAGCTCTTCGGATAAACGTACGCACTTGTTCAACATACAGGCTTTAAAGGCCGCGTCTCGGTCAATCGAACTCCTTCACAAAGCTTCCCTTCCCGCGGGCTGTTGTCTTTCTTCACGAGAATGAGGCTGCTGCCCCCATGCTCTGGCGTGTCCATCAGTTCTGTGTGTGAATTCTCTGCATAACTAGCTTTTTGGTTTTTATTATGGCAACAGAATATTTTAGAACTTGTCATAGTTTAGGTTTTTTTTTTTATATTTTAAAATAGGTTCACAAAGAAGTTGCAAACATAGTACAGAAAGCCCCGGCATCCACTTCACTTGGTTTGCGCTAAAGATAATATTTTCTATAACGATGGAAACCTGCGAAACTAGACTAATAACTAAGCAGCAGACCCCCATTCAGAATTCACCAGTTTTCAGGGGCACTCATCTGTGTATGTGGTCCCAATATTTTACCACCTGTAAAGACTTGCACAGGCACCAGCACCATCGGGACCAGCCCTTGACAGTGACATCCTCCCCCCCGCACCTGACCATCTCTCATTTCTTCCCCCTCTCTATAACTTTGTCATTTTGAAAATAGACCATAGCATCTGCAACCTTTCAAGACTGTCTTTTCATTACTGGGTGTAACGCCCTTGAGAACCACCCACGCTGTTTTATGTATCAGTGATGTGTTTCTTCCTGCTGCTGAGTAGGAGTCCATGGTATGGATGTACAGGTTTGTTTAGCCATTCATTCTTTGAAGGGCAACTTCAAGGTTGTTTCAAGTTTTAGGTTTTACCACTGAAGCTGCTGTTATTTTTATGAATGTGGCTGAATATTCATGAGAATTTTCATTTCTCCATAGTTAACATCCAGGAGTTGAGTTGTAAGTTCATAATAAACATGTATTTTCAACTCTATCAAACACCGCCTGGCTTTGATCCTGGACGGCTTTGCCATTTTGCATTTCTCATCTGCAATGTCTGAGAGATGATGTAACTCTGATCTCTGAACGGTACTGGTGTTGTCAGCATTTTTTGTTTGTTTGTTTTTAGCCATTCTAGCAGGTATATATATCCCACTTTAAAATAGTCACTTTCTTTCAAGAATCTGAAATAAAAAGCATTTCCCATTGGGTAGAGCCATGGTACTTGTTCAGTATCTGTGGCACAGGAAGTAGAGTCTCTACCAGACGCTGTGTGGACCACAGACATGTCATTCATGTAACATTCTATCATTGAACTATGTTCTTGTTTGCTAAAACATTTCATAAGAAATATTTAGGAGAAAATTAGAAAGTGATTGGATTAATTGCCTTTGAATGGCAGAAGTGAGATATTTTCGTCATTGTACAGAAATTGAGAAATCCTCAGAAAACGAATGCAACCCAGGCTGACATGTTGGAACACCCACAGAGTTTCATTGTGCTGCACCAGGTAAATGGAGAAGGTGGGGCAGTGGAAAGTGGACAAGTAGCCTTAGAGAAACTTCATGAAATTGTGCAAGGCCAATGGTAGGGAGTTTTGTGAAAGAGGAGCTTACATAACAAGGCAATGGTGAGACTTGAGATGACACCAAGGTCGTTAAAACAGAAATAAGAAAGTCAGCATTAAGAGCCAGTTTCAATAGAGCAGAACAGTGATAATAAAATCAGCTAGTACTACTAACACCTGGCGGCGTGAGGCGGTTTTGCAATCCCTACAATACTCCTACAGCACCAGGACGTCACCCTTAATCAGAGTGGAGAAAGCTGAAGTTCACAGACAACAGTGATTTGTCTGAGATCAAACAACAGGGAACAGATTTCTCCTTCCATCTGTGAAGTGGGAGAGTAATTGCATTAATATGATTATCAAAATATTCAAATAAAATTATAGCTACAAGCATTTCAAGGCCATATAAATCTAGTATTATGTTGCCAATCATTTTTCTCTAACGATTGAACGACTAAAGAACTCCAGGATTTCAATAGTGAGCACATTCTCTCTTTGGAAACAGATATTATCACCCTTTAACTGCTTTTCATCTCCAAAGTTAAAGCCCCTTATGCGTAATTCCGTAAGCTCCCTTCACAACACTTAATTTAAAAATGGATTTTAGAATTCTTTAAATTTTCTGCCAGTTATGCATGATACAAATGTGCGTAGGAGCAAATATTGCAGGGCCAAAATATTATTTTGTCCTCATTTTTCTTTTCTAAAGAACATCCAGAATGATAAATTCTGATATTTGTGATCTGATATTTGTGGTAAACAACTCAGGGAAAATGTCAGAAACATTACTTCCTCAAGACAGCACCTCATTGTCAGCTCTTTGTAATCAGTTAATTTGTATTGAGGAAAAGTAACAATCACAAATCAGCCTGCTTGTGTCCCTTGAATTCTTATGGCTGCAAATGAGGCTCCCAGCCGCGTCAATTTCATTCCGCAGACGCTCCATGTTGAATCATTAATTACCTAAGAAGGTGTAGCAGCCTTGTCTCCTTCTGGTAGGAAAAATACAAATCAGATTGGAACCTGGGGCTGTGAAGTCATTTTTTTTTTCTTAAAACACCATCTGCATTTAAGAGAAAACAACCAAAAACCTTTAAAGGTGAGGGAACCAGGCAGTGAAGTGTCGGAGTGGCAGGTTCTCATGTGCTTTGCCATCCTCCCCAGCCCTCTCCAGCCACACAACCACCCTTACATTAATGATGTAGCCTCCTACCCACCAATCTGCGTAACAAAAGATGCCATCCATGATGGCCATCTGTCCATACTTCCTCCCAGCCCTGGTTTCTCAAAGGCTGCCTTTGGCTAAGATAATGTCAGAAGTCCTTGCAAGGTCAGCAAGGTATTTCTCACTCAAGTCCCACACGTGTCTCTGCAATGCCTTCTCCCATCATCACCCATCTGATAAACCATCCTCTCGCCAGGTTTAATTATTTGAAGCCACCTTCACCCTGGTCTTACTGTTTTGGTATCTCCTAGATGAGGAGAAAGTCAGCACTCAGTGTCAGATTTACTTCTTCCAAATTCTTCATAACCTTCTCTCTGACCACAATCACCGCCATTCATCCACCTCCACCATCAGACTGGACTTGATGCCTTGCAAATGGGTTTCAACAACCTTTGCTTTTTAAATTTTGTGTCTTTTTTTTTCTATTCTTCTCCCAGCATTCAAGACATTTTTTATTTCTAAATAACCTTTGGTAGTTATTTCATATCATCACTTTATCTTGTCTTTTTCCAACTTCTTCTAATAGTTTGAAAGATAGTTACAACAAACTATCTTTGTTGTATAACAAAACAAAGCTCATGTCATATTTAGCAGCATAAATGTGGTCCCAACATTACAAGTGTAACTGGCATGGGAAGAAAATGTCATCTGTGAAGGTATATGAAATTACAGAAAAGAGAGGGAAGAAGGAAGGAAAGTAGGGAGAAAAAAAGGAAGAGGGAGGGAGAGAGGAAGGGAAGGAGAAAGGAAATAATAGAGAGGCCATGAAGGATGATGGCCAAGATTGAAGGTGGTGGGTGATATGTCCACTTGAGTTCTGGTGCTTCTCTTGTGAGCAAGTTGAGAGCTGTAAGCAATTTTTACACCATCTGAGCATGAGTTTCTTCATCTTCAAAATAAGATCAAAGGAATTCCTAAGGTTCACTTTAATTTGAAAATTCTGACTCTATGACTCAGCGTAAGCAGCCTCAAAGTGACAGAAGCAGCAGGAAAGGCAAAGCTTCCGTGAACATCGCTGTCCTGCCTGCAGCCCGGAGCCGCCTCCTCACACAGCTTTTATTTCACACTACCCAGGCAGAAAAATCTTTATATATTTATGTTAAAAAACAAACCTGCAAGCTAATGTTGGCATTCTGAATGCCCTGCACTTCTCACGGTTCCAAAACACATCCAAGCCATGGGTAGGTCTTTCCAATGCAAGAAGTTGTCAATAACCAAGACCACATCTGGAGAAAACTAAGCCTCCTGGTGTGGACACTGTGCCGTGTTTATCCAACTGATACCTGCCAAGAGCTTATCCTATAAGTTATATTGTACAATGGGCATGGGTGGTACATGAGAACGAGGTCTAGCTTCTTCACTCTGAAAGTTTTAGTCTAGTAGGAGAGACAGAAACTAAACAAGTGTGTCTATCCTGATGATTTTTGCAGGATGACAGAAAATCGAGCTCAACTTGAATAAGAAAAAAGAACTGTATTGGCTCTGTAGGTAAAAAGTCTATCTGCAAGTCCAGTTGAGAGATTGATCAAGGTCTTCAGTAATGATCAAAAAGAGGAGACGCACATACAGCCCCCAACACAAGCAGACACGCTCCCTTCACTACATCGTGGCTACCTCAGCTCCAGCCCCTATTTCTTTCCAGATGAATCTATATCACCAACAACTTTTCTGTAGCTCAGAATTGAGTTTCATTAAGCTACACTGTCCTGACCTGAGTCAGATGTCCATCCAGGAGCCAGTCACTGCAAGCAGAGGGCAGAGGCCACCAGCACTTTCATCTAGTCCTGCAGTCCTGCCCTGGAGCCTTGGAGTGGAGCTGGCTTCACCTAAAGCTCATGGGCTCTCAGAAACAGAATTGCAATTGCCTTGCCCCCATAGGAGGGAAGGTGTGTGTACGGAACACCCCAACCACACTCTTCTAGGACTTACATTATTGGTAAGTGACATGAGAAAAGTTAGCAAGGAAAGCAAAATATGAGAAAATGCCTAAATTAGAGATCATGGCCTGAAAAAGTCCCCTGAAAAAGACAGGCTCTCTCAAAAGGACAAGAAGGAAACAGCCACATGGAAATCCAGGGGAAAATCTTCCAGGCAAAGAGAACAGTGCACATACCAGAGACTCCGAGGAGCCGGCCCCCTCTGGACACCACACGATCGGGGTGGTTCCATGGGGAGGGACAGAAGGCAAAGAGTAGGCGGGAGATGAGAGAGGTGGGCAAAGGCTGGAACAGGTTTCACTTTTTATTGAGTTAAAATAGACATATAAAATTTACAATCCGTACCATTTTAAGTGTTTAATTCAGTGGCAATAATCTGTCCCTTCCCCTTCCTCAACCCAACTCCCCTTTCCAGTCTATGGTATCCACCCATCTATTCTCTGTCTTCGTTGGGCCCATTTTCTAAGCTCATGCATTTGAGTGAGAGCATGCAATATTTATCTTTGTTTAGTTTACTTATTTCACTTAAATAATGGCCTCCAGTTCCACTCATGTTGCGAATGACCAGATTCCATGTTTGGGGGCTGAATAATACTGCCTTGTGTTTATAAACCACACCTTCCTCATCCATTCATCAGTTGACAAGCACGCAGTTGATACCTATTTGGGCTGTTGTGCCTAGTGCTGAAGGAAACCCCGGAGGGCAGGTGGCACTTTGACATACTGGTCTCCTTTCTTTTGGTCATATACCCAGAAGCAGAATTGCTGGATCCTGTGGCCGTTCCAATTTTACTGTTCTCCAAAGTGGCTGTGCTGATCTACATTCCCACCAACAGTGTACAGAGCTCCCCTTTTCTCCACATTCTTGCCGGCTTCTGTTACTGCTTGTCTTTTTGATACAAGACATTTTAACTGGGGTGAAATGTTAACACATAGGAGTTTTGATTTGCATTTCTTGATGATTAGTGATACTGAGCATTTTTTTTCTATACCAGTTGGCTATTTGTATGTCTTCTTTTGAGAGATGTCTGTTCAGATCTTTTGACCATTTTTAATTGGATTTGCTTTTTTTTCCATGCATAGGAGCTGTTTGTACTTCTGATCATTAATCCCTTATTAGATAGATGGTTTAAAAAAATATTTTCTACCATTCTGAGGTTATTTCTTCACTTCATTGATCGTTTCATTTGCTATGTAGAAGATTTTTAGCTTTGTGTAACCCTGATTGTCCATTTCTGCTTTGGTCATTCACGTTTTTGGGGTCTTACGCACAAAAGGAGCCTCTGCCAAGAACAGTGTTCTGGAGGGTCTCTCTCATGCTTTCCTCTAGCAGTTTCATACTTGCAAGTCTTGGATTTAGGTTTTTAATCTATTTGGGTTTGATTTTTGTGCACAATGAGGGATGAGGGTCTAGTTTTAGTTTCATTCTTCTGCATGTATCTATTTTTTCCTACACTGTTTATTAAAAACCCCATCCTTTTCCCATTGTATCCTTAGCATTTCGGTCAAAGATGAGTTGGTTGTAAATGTGCGGATTTATACCTGCGTTCTTCTCTATTCTGTCCCCTTGGTCTGTGTGTCTGCTTTTCTACCCGTACAATGTTGTTTTGATTATGACAGCTTTGTAGTAAATTTTGAAGTCAGGTAGGGTGATGCCCCCAGCTTTGTTTTTATTTTGGTGGTCTTGTTTGTTTGTTTACTCAGAGTTGTTCTGGCAATTCAGGGTCTTTTGCGGTTCTATATACATTTTAGAATTGTTTTCTATTTCCTGTGGAAAAATGTCATTGGCATTTTGACAGGAATTGCACTGATACTGTAAATTGGGGTAGTATTATCTTTTTAACAGTATTAGTACTTCCCTACTCGAGCAAGGAATATCTTTTCTTCTTTTTTTTATTTTTTGTATCCTCTTCAATTTCTTTCAGAGTTTTATGATTTTTCTTGTACAGAACTGTCACTCCTTTTTTCTGTGTCCCCTGGAATCCAGGTGGGTTCTCTGAGTGCTTGTGTACTAGAACGTGGCGGGGCTGATGTAGTTCTGGGCCTCTCTGGGAAGCCAGCTACCCCACAGGATGCATGGCCACCTGTGTGCCTCATCTTCTGAGAACCCAGCTTGGTGCGAAGGCCAAGAGGTATCAAAGCAGCAGATGTGGAGTAAAGAAGCCACCAGGCACACCAGCCTCAGTCCCAATCTCACTGCAACACTTTATGGGACACCCCAAGAAAAATCCACCCAGTGAACTCACAGAAACCTGTGAATGCTAACAATGCATTTTATTTTTTAAAAATTGTATATCTGGGCAGTGCCTGTGGCTCAGTGGGTAGGGCACTGACCCCATATACTAAGGGTGGTGGGTTTGAACCTGGTCCCAGCCAAACTGCAACATAAAAAAATAGCCAGGCGTTGTGGCAGACACCTATAGTCCCAGCTACTTGGGAGGCTGAGGCAAGAAAATCACCTAAGCCCAGGAGCTGGAGGTTGCTGTGAGCTATAACACCACAGCACTCTACCGAGGGTGACAAAGTGAGAATCTATCTCTAAAAAAAAGAAACTGGGATATAGCTTTCACATGAAGCAAGGAAGGGGAGGAGAAGCGGGAGGGTGGGTGGAGGGAGGGTAATTGGTGGGACCTATGGTGCATCTTAGAAGGGTAGAGGTGAAACTTACTAAATGTAGAATATAAATGTCTGAACACAATAACTAACAAAATGCCATGAAAGCTATGTTAACCAGTTTGATGAAAATATTTCAAATTGTATATGAAACCAGCACATTGTAGCCCATGATTGCATGAATGTACACAGCTATGATTTAATAA
>CAUYON010154627.1:0-10129 GCA_963573935.1 Arctocebus calabarensis
AGGAGAAAGGTGTGGGTACAGTTTCAGTCTTCTACAGGTCACCAACCAATTCACCCAGCACCCCAATTTTGAACAATAAGATATCAAAATTATACTGCGTGGGTGTTCCCAAATCACCCATAAAGTAATAACACATAGGGAAAATAGGAAATTGTAGTTAAATGACCTTTATTCAGAAAATATTTATTACAAAATTTTACAAAGAGTTACCAACTCATGGAGAGTATATTTTGTAAGTATATGATCTTTTGTTGAAATTACAGCTCTCACATAAGTTTGCAATAGGCAACCACCAGCCAGCAGAAGCCATCTGGTAAATTTCGTGGGTATGTTTTTGGGATCACAACTTCTGCATCTTTTCAAATTTTGAGAGTGGCACAAAACTCTGTTCATTCACCCCTAATATGATATTCTTATTTAATCACTCCTTTGACTAGGGAGGAGGCAAGATTTTCAAGGGACTTCAGTCTGAACTTTTCTGCCTTTTTAATTTTTGCTGAACAGGTTACTGAGTAATAGGGCAGGGTTTTTTCTTTTTATCTTTTTTTTTTTTTTTGAGACAGAGTCTAAAGCTGCTGAACTGGTTGGAGTGCTGTGATGTCATAGCTGCAGCAATTTCCAACTTGGGCTCAAACAATCCTCTTACCTCAGTTTTTCTATTTTTTAGTAGAGACAGAGTCTCATTTTTGCACAGGCTGGTCTTGAAATTGTGTGCTCAAGCAATCCATCTGCCTCGTCCTCCCAGAGTGCTAGGATTACAGGTGTGAGCCACTGCACCAGTCAGGCTGGGGTTTTTCCAACTACCTAGTGTCCATCATAATGATGACCTAGGGAATGAAGAAATGAGCAGAAGTTAATTCCGTAGACCTGTGGAATCATGACAGATACCCTTAGGTATGAACTCCCAGTATCCACTCCCCTCTGTATGTTTCCAGTGTGACAGTGGCTGTGGTAGTGTAGAAAGCCTCCTGTATTCAGTGCCTTCTCAGACCACAACAATTCTTAGCATATCTGGCTACTCTCCATTCTCCATGGGCTAATTACTTAGGTAAGAGCTCAAAGCTTCTTTTGGGAACTCAATGGAGGGAATTATTACCATATATATTTTTCCCTGATGTTGTAAGTTATTCTTCAAGGCATCCCTCAGTTGATGAGATCTGGCTTAGGTATAAAAAGTGAACAATAGATCATAATTTTCCATCTGATTGGCTTAGGTATAAAAAGCAAACAATAGATCATAATTTTCCATCGAGAGCCTTTTGCTCTATTTATTTATTTATTTTTGAGACAACGTCTCACACTGTTGCCCTGGGTAGGGTGCCATGGCATCACAGCTTACAGCAACTGCAAACTCTTGGGCTCTAGTTCCTTTTGCCTCAGCCTCCTGAGTAGCTGGGAATATTCCTGCCATAATGACCATCTATTTTGAGAGATGGGGTCTGCCTCTAGCTCTAGCTGAGGCTGGTCTCAAACTCCTGAGCTCAGGCAATCCACCCACTTCTGTGTCCCAGAGTCCTAGGATTATAGGTGTGAGCCCAGCCTCTCCCTTGATATTTTTTTTTTTGTAAATGTCAAACAAACCTCTTGGTGAAATGACTCCTGTTTTAACCAGGGTTGTCAAAAGAAACTGAACCAATATGATTCTGTATTGGAAGAGAAAAGAAAATTTGTTATAGGACTAAATCATACAGTTGTGGAAGTTGGTGTGCACAGTCTGGAGTGGGCTGGTAGGGTAGAGATGGGAAAGCTGAAGGTGTGTATGAAGTGTGTATTTCCTCTAGCAGGAAGCTGATCTGTCTATTCTACTCAAGCCTTCAACTGATTGGCTTGGGCTGACCCACATTACAGATACCATTATTTACTTAAAATTTACCAATTTAAATATGAATTTCATTCAAATGTACCCTCCACATTGACACGTAAAATGAGCCATCACACTACCTGTGTTGTTCTTAGAAACACTGTAGTTTATTCACCTTTGCCACAGATGTGGGCCTGCTAGGTCCTATTCCAGATTTTTTGCCCATTATAGCAATTACATCATCTTACCTCTCGTGATTACAGGAATGCCACTAGACCATTTCAGAATCTTGTCATCTGCTTCAACACTGAGGAGATGCCTCAACAATGTGCAGCCCATTACACATCAGCCTCCACAGCCATTAGCCAGGGACTACAAAGGCCAGTCCCCACTGAGCTTCTCAAGGACACTGGTTTCCCTTCCTCTCACTAATTTCTGATCTTACACAATAAATTGAGATTTCTGATTTACACAATAAATTCCTTCTGGTATGTACTCCTCGTTCAGTCCTTTACACCCAAAATAATCTGACAATGGAATTCTGGATTCTTCGCTTCATTTACTGAAGCTGTGAATGTTTTCTATGTTTAAGAAGCTATTTCAGCAGCTTATCAGATCCAGTTGATGATGCCCTTTCCAGGATATTAAATATTAAATAATAGAGAATGGCCTCATATTAATAAGCCCTCCCATATCAAACAGTATATTCTGCTTCCTCTGGTCCAATGACAAGAATATTTGTGGTCAAAATGGTGAGGCTTTATGGCTATTTAAATTTATTAGAAAAAATTAATTTTATTTTTGTTAAAACAAGCAAAATTCTGCACACATAAAAATTATGTCTATAAGTTTCCAATGGGTCTGTTTATATGCACACTTTCTGGTAAATTACACATAACTTGGAATTTTTATTTATTTGTAAATATATTGCTTTCTTTATTTATTTCACTGCCCATCAGGTTTATGAGCACTTAACTGAAATCCACTAACTGTAGAAAAACAGAAACATATTTCAAAAATAGTCAGGTTTCAAATACAGTTACATATTTACAGAATCTGATGTTTGCATTTTTTAAATATTTAATGAGTTTAAAAGTCAGATTCATTATTTAAATAATTAATGAGACAAATATTAAAAATGAAGCAACTTTACTGAGCATAAATTCAGAAGTATTATAGGAAGTCTTATTTTGTATCTCATTTAAGGGTTTCATTTTTTAGTATGTCTCTTGGTATTAGGAATAGATAAAAACACAGATGACATAGAGAAGGGTTTACAAATACAAAGTAGTAAGGTAGATTGTATGAATTGGGGGCCACTGAATTTTAATTTTCACCTGACATATTAAATATTTTTTTGAGCTTAAAACTTACTGTTTAGCCTCTTTCTCTCTACAAATTAATAAATTCTCATCTGTTACTAAAGACTTTTTTAAGAAGTACATTTTGGAGCGGGGTGGAGCAAGATGTTGCAAGAAGGTAATAGTGTCTCTGCAACAGGGCAAGGTGGGGTTGGGGAGAGAAGATTCGAGGTATCTCTGGCTGATGGATCTGCCCTGAAACATCCCTTTGGGAATGCAGGGGGACACTGAGAGACTTTGGACCCCATGAGGAGGACAAAAGCAGTGGAGAACTGGCAAGTGGTTGTGTGCCTTTGGTCACCCACAGCTGTAACTAAAGCAACAGCAAGATTGCAAATGGAAGTCTGTTTTGATTTTTTGGACTTGAGCACTTGGTTGAGTTAACTTGGGAGAATTTGGGAGAGAGTGCAGTCTTTAAGCATTGTCTAGGGCCTCTGACTGATCCACTGAGCTGGAATCGAGCTAATAATGTTAGATTTTGGGTTACGTACATCCATTGTGGTAGAACTGCCCCTGCAGGCTCCGCCCTTAGGGTCACAGAGCCAGATTGGGCTGGGAGACCTGGGCAAGTAATCTAGTGACTGAACAGCCCAAAGGTGGAGACTGAGATATTGGTGAAGAGCAGAGATTTCAGTGTTTGGCAGTTGCAAGGCTGCCTGATCGCCTTGACCCTCAGGGGTATAGAGTTTTGTGCAATGGATAAGTGGGGAGTCACTTAAGGAGAGATCCCAGCGAGAAGTGCTTTCCAGGGAAAGCTTCTGCTTAGCCAAGGATAACAGTTAAATTGTCTTCTAAGTGGGCTGAGGAGAGATTTAGGCTTTCAACCTTGTGGGGTTTGAAAAATCAGCAGAGGCCTCCAGTCACCATCTTGTACAGCTGTATCAGCATTATGATTAACATCTCATAACCCAGAAGATCACCTATTACCCAGACATTATTCAGCAAAATATATATAGAGCTTTGTTTTTAGTTTTGGTTTTGGTTTTATTTCTTTCCTTTTTTTTTTTTTTTTTATTTCACCATATTCTCTCTAATTTTTTTCTTTTCTTCCTTAATTTTTTTAGTTTAAATATAATTTTCCATTTTTGCCTTCCTTAAAATTAGAACTTCATTTTTGCTAGTGTTTCTGCCCCTATTATTTATTCCCCCCCCACAATTTTATCATGTAAGATTTTCTATTTTTTTGTTTGGGTTTGATTTATAGTATTTTTCCCTTCACTCTACATGGTGGAGCTGGGGTACTGTGGCTAAACAGGCTAGAAAAGAGCTGCTGACCTCAAGGGAAACACCTAAACCAGCACTCCCAGAAGTTGGAGGTTTTTAAGGTTGGGTCAAATTACCCTACTATACACCTATATTGCTCCTATCTCCCTCTTTCTATGCTTCTCTCCTTTTTACCAATATTCTCTTGTACTCATCCCCTCTCCTTTCTCTTTTCTCTTCCTTTTTTTTTTAAATCTTTTTACCCTTCTTCTCATCTTTCTAGTCCTGTACAAAAGGGCTCATCAAAAACTTTGGCCTGAGGCACAGTAACTTAAAGAGCAAGAGGAAGGATTTTCCTTTCCTTAACAGGAAAATTAGGGCAAGGAAATAGATAAAGGAAAATATTCATCAGGAAGAATCAGCAGAAAATCCTGGCAACATGAAAAACCAATCCAGAGAAAAGCCCCCCTATCACCAAGGGACCATGAGGTAGCTACTACAGAAGATTCCAGCTATAAAGAAATGACATAATGAAAATTTAAAATAAAGATGATGAAAACAATGAAAGAAATTGCTAAAAAAAGTGGAAAATAGCCAAAAGGAAATCCAAAAATGGAATCAAATAAGAGATGAACAATATGAAGAATATAGAAAGGATATAGCAGAGCTGAAGGAACTGAAGCAGTCAATTAGAGAACTTAAGGATGCAATAGAAAGTATCAGCAACAGATTAAACCATGCAGAAGAAAGAATCTCAGAGGTAGAGCACAAAGTTCTTGAGATAACTCAGATAATTAAAGAGGCAGAAAAGAAGAGAGAGAAAGCAGAATGTTCTTTGACAGAATTATGGAACTTTATGAAGTGTTCAACCATATGAATTGTAGGTATCCCAGAAGGGGAAGAAGAATGACCCAGAGGAATGGAAGCCATACTGGAGAATATTATAAATGAAAATTTCCCAAATATCACCAAAGATTCTGACACACTCTTTTCAGTGGGATATTGTACCTCAGGTTGCCTCCACTCTAATAGACCTAGTCCAAGACACATTGTAATGAACATATCCAAAGATAAGACAAAAGAAAAAATTTTGCAAGCTGCCAGGAATAATCAGCAATTGACCTACATGAGCAAATCCATCAGTGTAACCACAGACTTCTCTAATGAAACTTTTCAAACTAGAAGACAATGGTCATCTACCTTTAATCTACTTAAACAGAACAATTTCCAGCCCAGAATTCTATATCCCACTAAGCTAAGCTTTAAATTTAGCAGAGAAATCAAATATTTTACTGATATGCAAACATGGAGGAAATTTGCCTAAAGAAGACCAGCTCTATAGGAAACACTTCAACCTGTCCTACACACTGACCATCACAATGGACCACCAGCAAAATAAGCATCCGTAAACTAAAGGACAGAACCTAGCTTCCACAATGATGCAAAAGACAAAAGTAAGCAATGGACTTTCACAAAATAAAATGAATAGAATGCTACCACACTTATCAATTATCTCAATAAATATTAATGGCTTGAATTCCCCACTGAAGAGTCATAGATTGGCTGATTGAATCAATAAACACAAGCCACCAATCTGTTGTTTGCAGGAAGCACATCTAGCCTCAAAAGACAAATTAAAACTCAGAATTAAGTATTGGAAGCCAATTTTTCAAGCAAATGGAATTCAGAAGAAAAGAGGGTTGGATTCTTATTTTCAGATAAATGAATATTTAAAGCAATTAAAGTCAAAAACAGAAAAAGTTGGTCACTTCATATTGGTTAGGGGAAAAATACAATAAGAAGACATTTCATTTCTAAATATTTATGCAACCAACTTAGATGCTCTCAGATTCTCGGAGCTCCAGTGGCTCAATCGTTTAGTGAGTGGTACTTAAATACTCTCAGATTCTTGAAACAGATCTTATTTATTCTGGGCAGTATGATAACCTACAACAGCATAGTAATAGGGTAGTTTAACACTCCTCCTGCAGAGCTGGACAGATCCTCTAAATAGAAATTAAACAAAAATATAAGGAACTTAAACAAGACCCTAGAACAACTGTGCTTGATAGATGTATATATAGAACATTCAATCCCAAAGATAAAGAATATACCTGCTTCTTATCACCCCATGGACTATTCTGCAAAATTGGTCATATCCTAGGACACAAAACAAACCTCAACAGAATCAAAAATAATTGAAATTTTACCTTGTATCTTCTCAGACCACAAGGCACTAAATGTGGAACTCAACTCCAACAAAAACGTTCAACCCCTCACAAAGGCATGGAAATTAAAAAACCTTATGCTGAATGACAAGTGAGTGCAGGAAGAAATAAAAGAGGAAATCATTAACTTCCTTGAGCATAACAACAATGAAGATACAAGCTACTCAAACCTCTGGGATACAGCAAAAGCAATACTGAGAGGAAAACTCACCACTTTAAATGCCTACATTCAAAAAACCAAAAGAGAGTGCATCAACAAACTCACAAGCCATCTTTTGGAATTGGAAAAACAATAATCTAAGCTTAAGAACCCAGCAGAATAAAAAAAAATCCAAAATCCAATCAGAGATTAATGAAATTGAAACAAAAGAATCATTCAGAAAATTAAAGAAACAAGGAGTTGTTTTTTTTTTAAATAAATAAAATAATAAACTCTTGGCCAGACTAACTAGAAATAGAAAATTAAAACATCCAGTAACCTCAACCAGAAATGATAAAAGGGAAATAACAACTGATGCCACAGAGATACAAGAGATTATCTCTGAATATTAGCAGAAACTCTATGCCCAGAAATTTGACAACATGAAGAAAATGGATCACTATTTGGAATCACACTCTCTCTAGACTTAGCCAGGAAGAAATATAACTCCAATATAGACCAATTTCAAGCACTGAGATCAAAGAAACAATAAAAAATCTCAACAACAAAAGGCCCTGGTCCAGATGGCTTTGCACCAGAATTTTATCAAACCTTCAAAGAAGAGCTTATTCCTATACTGCAGAAATTATTACGAAAAATTGAAGAGAAAAGAATACTCTCCAACATATTCTATGAAGCAAATATCACCCTAATACTAATGAGGAAAAGACCCAAATAAAAAGGAGAACTTCAGACCAATTTCACTAATAAATATACATATGCAAGTCCATAAACGTTATTCACCATATCAACAGAAGCAAAAACAAAGACCATATGATCCTCTCAGAAAAAGCATTCAATAAAATCCAGCACCCTTTTCTAATTAGAACACTGAGGATTATAAACATAGGTGGCACATTCTTAAACTGACTGAAGCTATCCATGACAATACCACAGCTAATATTTTACTGAATGGAGGAAAACTGAAAGCTTTTCCTCTTAGAACTGGAACCAGACAAGGTTGTCCTCTGTTACCATTACCGTTCAACATGGTGCTGGAAGTTCTAGGTAATACAATTTGGCAAGAGAAGGAAATAAAGGGCATCCACATGGGAGCAGAGTAGATCAAACTCTCCCTGTTTGCTAATGATATGATTTTATACATAGAGAACCCCAAACACTTAACCACAGACTCTCGGAAGTCATCAAAAAATACAGTCATGTCTCAGGATATAAAATCAATGTGTACAAGTCAGTAGCCTTTGTATATGCCAATAATAGCCAAGATGAGAGGCTAATTAAGGACACACCTCCCTTCACCATAGCTTCAAAGAAAATGAAATACCTAGGAATATACCTAACAAAAGATGTGAAGGAACTCTATAAAGAAAATTATGAAACCCTAAGAAAGGAAATAGCAGAAGATAGTAACAAATAGAAGAACATACCATGCTCATGGCTGGGAAGAATCAACATCGCTAAAATGTCTATACTTCCCAAAGCAACCTACCTATTCAATGCCATCCCTATTAAAATACCGACTTTGTACTTTCAAGACAAAAAAATGATTCTTGGAATCATTGGAAAAAATGATTCTTCATTTTGTACAGAACCAAAAAAAATCTCCTACAGTTAAGATAGTTCTTAGTAATGAAACAAAGCTGGAGGCATCAGAATACCAGACTTTAGGCCATAGTGGTCAAGACAGCATGGTACTGACACAAACATAGAGACATAGACATAGACATTAGAATCAAATAGAAAACTAGGAAATGAAACTAGCATCTTACAACCACCTAATCTTTGATAAACCAAACAAGAACATACACTGGAAGAAAGACTCCCTGTTCAATAAATGGAGCTGGGAGAACTGGATATCCACATGTAAAAGACTGAAACTGGACCTGCACCTTTCTCCGCTCATAAAAATTGATTTAAGACAGTTAAAGGACTTAAATTTAAGGCATGAAACAGTAAAACTCCTCAATGAAAGCTTAGAAAAAACACTGGAAGATATCAGCCTGGGGAAGACGTTAGGAAGAAGACTGCCATGACAATTGTAACCACAACAAAAATAAAGAAATGGATGGGACTTATGAAAATGAAAAGATTCCATACAGCTAAGGAGAGAACAACCAAAGCAAATAGACAACCTACACAATGGGAAAGGATATTTGTATATTTTGAATCAGACAAGAGCTTGATAATTAGGATCTGTAGACAACTCGAATTAATCCACATGAAAAAAACACAACAATCCCATATATCAATGGGCAAGAGACATGAAAGAATTTTCTCTAAAGAAGACAGGGGATGAATGGCTGGCAAAAATATGGAAAAATGTTCATCACTTCTAATTATTAGAGAAATGTAAATCAAAACCAACCTGAGACACCATCTAACCCCAGCAAGAATGGTCTACATCACAAAATATCAAAACTGCAGATGCTGGCATGGATGTGGAGAGAAAGGAACACTTTTGCAGTGCTAGTGGGACTGTAAACTAATACAAGCTTCTTGGAAGGAAGTATGGAGAACCCTCAAGAAACTCAAGCTAGACTTCCCATTTGATCCTTCAATCCTATTATTGAGCATCTACCCAGAAAGAAAAAAGTCCTTTTACCATAAAGACACTTGAACTAGACTGTTCATTGCAACTTAATTTACAATCGCCCAAATGTGGAAACAGCCTAAATGCCCACCAACCCAGGAATGGATTAATGGTATATGTATACCATGGAATACTATTCAACTGTTAAAAAAAAGATGGAAACTTTATATCCTTTGTATTAACCAGAATGGAAGTGGAACACATTATTCTTAATAAGGCATCACAAGAATGGAGAAGCATGAATCCTATGTATTCAATTTTGATATGAGGACAATTAATGACCTAGTATGGAATGGAGGGTGGGAGAAGGGGAGAACAGAGAAAGAGAAAAGGAGGGAGTGATGGGTGAAAGGAAGAGCAGAGAGAGGGAAGGAGGGAAAGGGTGGAGTCTTGGTGTGTACCACACCTCTTGGGGGCAAGACACGATTATAAAAGAGACTTTACCTAACAAATGCAATCAGTGTATCCTGGTTTCTTGGATCCTCAATGAATCCCCAACAATAAAAAAAAAAAAAAAGAAGCAGTATACTTTGTGCCCTGAAGGCTTTCTACTAAGCTTGTGATTGCTGGTGGTATGTTTTTCATTCTGCCTATGGTAAATCCAAAACTTTTTTCATGGTTTGTTGTCTTAATGGCCTTTCTAAGTAGGTTTTTTTTTTTTTTAATAATTTTATTGAATCATAATTATGTACATTGGTGCAATCACAGGGCACGATTCATATACATTCAGAAATATTTTGATCATACTGTTACAGATATCCTTCATGGCATTTCCTTGATCACTAT
>CAUYON010154629.1:0-21517 GCA_963573935.1 Arctocebus calabarensis
TCCGCCTCCCAAGTAGCTGGGACTACAGGCGCCCGCCACAACGCCCGGCCATTTTTTGGTTGCAGCCGTCATTGTTGTTTGGCGGGCCCGGGGGCTGGATTCGAACCCACCAGCTCAGGTGTACGTGGCTGGCGCCTTAGCTCATTGAGCCACAGGCCCCGAGCCTGTAGGTAGGTATCTTTATGAAGGCACTTTGGATTATAAGAACAATAAGTACTGCTATTATACTTATTTTGAAAACACAAGGTTTCTTCCAGTGTAATTGATTTGTTGGTGAACTATTAGAGAACAGTACAAATTTTACATTTGCTTATATGTAATTTCATCTGGAAGAAATTTCAGTGCACACAGAAAGCAGCATCCAGATGAATTAGGGCACATAAAGATACACAAAATGTATGTGTGCTCTTTTGTTTGCTGAATGTGCTGTTCTAAAAGTTTATGTTTTGCTCATCTTTGTCTATGCTATGTTCTTTTCACTCTCAATCATAGCTAAGTGTTCTGGTTGAAAATGGCAAATGGTACATTAAAAAAGAGCTTTAAGTATTGAGAAATGTGAAATAACAAAATGTTTTTAAAAAATGGGAGAGTAGGGGTAGTGCTTGTGGTTCAAAGGAGTAGGGCACTGGCCCCATGTGCCGGAGGAGGCGGGTTAAAATCCAGCCCAGGTCAAAAACTACAAAAAAGAAAAAAAAAAAAAAAGGGAGAGTATATGAGGGCTCTCGAGCAAGAGGCACAAAGAAATCCATACAGGGGGTCGTCATAGATAGTGCTCTGAAAATAAAAGAAACATCTATGACTATAATTCCTACAAGCATGCAAAGTCAATGAAACAAGGACCAAAGAAACAGAAGTCATAGATGGTGTGGCTTATGTGTGGAAGACCAAACATTAAAAGTCAGAACACTCTAGCTCATAATCAAATATAAAGAATATAAAGCACTATCTCAAAATATGATTTTTAACAGAAATTGCAAATCTTTCAGAAGCAGCACTTTTTAGCTCTAGTAGTGGCTTGTCTGATAATTTTTAAACATCACTAAAAGTTGCAAAGCCTTCAGCAATGAAGCAAAGCCATGCATCAGTGAAGTTTAGGAAACAGCGAAGGAATTTCCAGTGATAATGCAGAAGTAAAGAAGGTTATACACCACATCAGATTTTCAGTTTTGATGAAACAGGCATCTACTGTAAACATATGCCATAAAGGATTTACATTTCAAAGGCAAGAAAAAGGACACACCCGGTTTTAAGGCTACAAAAGATTACGAATCTGGTAAACTTTCTACCACTGTAAGGGAACCCTGAAGTTTAAATCCATCTGATGCCTATTTACATAAATATCAACCAGATCCAAGACAATGTACAGTATTTATTGAAGTAGTTATCTGTTTTTTACCACTTAATGTGTATAAATCTAGGCTATCATTTTTACTAGGTTTCTTCCTTTTCATTGTGTCAGTGGTTGAAATTCTTGAGGGTTTTGCCCCTAACTTCCCACTTATCACTGACTCTGTGTTTTATCACATGATTCTTTGTAGTGAAGTGAATTTAGAACCGCATTATGTTGCATTGGAGCAGAACTAGCTGTAACAGGAAACCATTCAAGTGAGATTATACAAGGAAGAAATGAAGTGATTCTTCATGTAACTTAAGGCAAGAAGGGTAATTGTACCTTAGGAGGCATCCTAATTGGGTTCTAAAAATTTTTGATAAACCAAGAGACCTATTTTTCACATCTCCTCAGGACAGATAATTTCTTCTTTCTTCTGAAAGTCTATTTGTTGTTGTTTATTGATTTGTTTGTTTCTAATTAGTATTAATGAGTTCTAACAACCACATAGAAAAGGTGGCCATCTCTCAAACTCTCAGAGTAGGCAAGTTGCCATGGTTTTGAATATGACCTGCCCCCACCCCCAGCTCATGTATTAGAAACTTTATACTCAACATAGTAGTGTTGGGAGGTGGGAATTTTAAGAGGTGATTAGGCCATGAAGGTTTCTCCACCCTGTTGAATGGATTAATATAATTTTCACAAGATTGGGTTCTTTGTATAAGGACAAATTTGGCCCCCTCTTCTGTGTGCACTCTCTCTATTTCTCCCTCCTTCTCTTTGCCCTACAACCATGTGATGCCTTTCATCATGTTATGATGCAGAAAGAAGACCCTTGTCAGACACTAGACTTTCAATATTTTTCTTCTCAGCTTCTAAAACCATAAGTTAGTAAAATTTTGTTAATTATAAACTACCTCAGCTGTGACACTCTGTTCAGTAGCACAAAGCACACTAAGACACAACAAACAGAAGAGACTGACAACTCTGTTATCGAAAGCACGTTCCCAATTTTTTTTTTGAGATAACTTGATTACTCCAAAATTTGTTGAGAGGCTTTATTTTTACTCACATTATTACTGCATTGAATTACTACATGAGATATTTAAACGTTAATTATGAAGTGCATGATAAAAGATTGAGTTGAGCATGTGAAAATTGAAATGCTTTTTTGTTCTCCATAGTACTAACAGTAGTACTGGTGAATAAACTTTTTGTTCTGTTTTATTTTGCTTTGCTTTAAATGAGCCTGGTCTATATTTAACAATTTATGGAATTTTAACTAAAGGGGATTCTGATCATTTAGACAATAATTTAATTCCCAGGATTAAGACACTGAGACTCAGAAAGGTTATGAATTGCCAAAGGCAATGTTTGTTACAGACCTACATTCTAATGGCAATGGCTAGTGGCAATGCTAATATTATCCTAAGTTATGGTTTCTGATAGCTAAGAACTAGGGAGTACAATTAAAAAGAAGAGGAAAATGTGTCCCAATCTTATCTCAATGTATTTCTAGCCTTAAAAAATATCAGCAATCAGTAAATTAAATAAATTAAGCATGTATTATTGGTTGTTAGAAACAATATGAATAGTTTCAACATTTTGCATGTTAAGGATTTTTGAGCAATATAAACTGGAATCTGGGTTGAAAGATAAACACAG
Organism: Arctocebus calabarensis; assembly: GCA_963573935.1. NCBI lineage: Eukaryota > Metazoa > Chordata > Mammalia > Primates > Lorisidae > Arctocebus > Arctocebus calabarensis. Next base: position 2,996 of record CAUYON010154629.1, read on the forward strand.
GATGTTAAACAGTGATAGATCCTGAGTTGTACATGGAGTGTTTAAGCAAACTTAATGTCCCTCTGCTTGGAAGCATGCCCTGCTCTGTTGGAGCAGCAGGAGAGTGTCACTGGGGAGGGCTACTGGGCAGGGAGTGCAGAGTCTGAGCACCCTTTGTCCACTACAAGCCTGTAGGAGGAAAGGTATGAGTGAACACACAATCTATAGAATTATTCACAAGCTATAAATCTGACAAAGGACTGATATCCAGAATCCACAAAGAGCTCAAATCAGCAAGGAAAAATCTCATTTAAAAAAGTGGGTAAATGACATAAATAGAAATTTCTTAAAAGAATATGGGAAAATTCCAAAATTAACATATTAAAAAAATTTCAACACTACTACTCATCAGGGGAATGCAAATTAAAATTAATATGAGATTATCACCTTACCCATATTGGAATGGCTATTATTAAAAAGTTAAAAAAAAATTCTGGCATGGATGCATAGAGAAAGTAACACACACTGTTGGTGGGACTATAATTAGCACAACCTCTTGGAAAACAATATGGAGATTCCCCAATGAAATAAACATAGATCTACCATTCAATACAGCAATCCCATTGCTGGGTATCTACTCAAAGGAAATCAGTCATTTTATCAAAAAAGACATCCACACTTAAATATTTATCACAGCACAATTCATAATTGCAAAGATGTACAGTCAAGTTAAGTGTCCTTGAATTCATGAGCAGGTAAACACACACACACACATGGAGTACTACTAAACCATAAAAAGGGAATGGGTTAATGTCTTTTGCTGCAAAATGAATGGAAAGGGAAACCATTATCTGAAGTGAAGTGTTTGGAAAACCAAACACCTTATAGTCTCATGATTCAGTGGGAGTTAATGATGGGTATACCCAGGCACAAAGTGATATAAAGTATGTGATAAACCAAGGAGGGGAATGTAGGATAAAACTTACCAGGTACAATGACCACTCTTCTGGTCATGGGCTCACCGAAATGCTTGACGGAAGCATTATACCAGATATCCATGTAATAAAAAAACATATACTCAATATTTTGAAATTTAAAAAAAAGATTAAATAATGAAGAAAATTTCAGAAAGAATTGCCTCCCTGGAGATATATACTTTCATTTCAAAGAGGGATAAAGGCCAGAACAGTTGGGACATTTCAAGGACTATAAACCAGATATTCATCTTACCTACCCTGCTGGAGAGATATATTTTTATTTCAATGGGCAAGATCCAAAGAGCTTTATATTTATAAGGGATTTGTTTTCTTAGGGACACTAGTATTTTTCCCCTTTCTTAGCTGGAGAAGACTACTCATGCAAGCCATTTTATGTAAATTTCTAGACTCATAATTGTTGGGTCCTCTCCCTGGCTGGTTATTGATATAAGTAATAAAATTATCCCTTGATTCAGACATCTCATATTTGCAGTCTGGGAAATATAAATAAATGTAGACAATCAAAATGTGTATCTGGAGAATAATGTGAGGAGCTCTCTGGACCCTCTAATCAGTGAGAAACAAACCTAATATATGAAGGTTATAAACAAATATTCATGAACCAAACCTGAGTGAACTGGTTCCTATGCTCAACTCATAAGAAATACAAAGAGCCATCCTTCATAGAGAATGTAAGTGATACCAGGAAGTAAACTGAGTCCTCTTAAAAGAAAAAATCTTTGGTAAATGTAATTATGTAATTATAAAAAATCATATAAAATATGTATTTTTCCTTTTTGCCTTTAGTTGATTTATAAAGCAACTTTATATCTCACTATATCTACATAGTTGTAACTTTATCATAAATAAATGATACATGTATAATAAGTCACAAAATGGAAGATGAGGGACTCAAATTCTATAGAAATAACAATTTTATTTTATTTTTTTTAACTTTGAATCTTTTCATTTTTATATTACTTTTGTCAAATAGGGTAAATGGAAAACATTCCTAGAAAGTGGGAAAATAAAAAAACACAAAAAGTAAGTAAAAGGTAAGGATTGTTTTAATGTATTTGTACCACTAGATTTAGGACCAGCACTGAATGTACTCAGCCCTACTATGAAACAAATTTTCATATGAAAGCTATAACCCAACTATAGCCCAAAAAAGGGAAAAGAGGAAGGGGGAAGGGAGGAGGGACAATTAGTAGAGGGAGGTAATTGGTGGGAACACAACTACGGTGCATTTTACAAGGGTACATGTGTAATAACTATTTTGAATCTTGCTGTAATTGAGTATAAATCTGAAGCATATTTTGGTAAGATAAGTTGTGCACAGAAACCCCTAGAGCAACCATTAAGGAAATAATTTAAAAAGTGAAAATCATGAAAGAAATTTAAATTTCATAATAGGAAATATTTACTCAATTGAAAGAAATTAGTAAAAAAAAAAATAAAGACAAGATACTTATCAAAAACAAAAGGTAAAATGGCAGATGTAAGTCCACATGTATTAATAATAATTCTAATGTGAAAAGATTAAGCAATCCACATGAAAGAGAATAAAAATAAGCAATAAATAAAACAATAAAGAAAAAGTAAACAATCCAGATGAAAAGATATTGTCAGGATAAAAAACAATATCTAATTATTGTCTATCAAGAATATACTTTTTTATTTAATCATAAGAAAGTAAAGGGAGAGAAAAAAGTTATGCCATGCAAACAGCAAGCATGAGAAAGCTGAAATGGCTGAATTAGTATTCTGGAAAAACAGACTATAAAAGAAAGAAAGGTTAATTGCAGCCCAATTCATAATATCCAAGACATGGAAACAGCCCAAGTGCCCATCGACTCATGAATGGTTTAACAAATTGTGGTATATGTACAACATGGAATACTATGCAGCCATAAAAAAAGATGGAGACTTCACATCCTTTATGTTTACCTGGATGGAGCTGGAACATATTCTTCTTAGTAAAGTATCTCAAGAATGGAAAAAAAGCATCCAATGTACTCAATACTACTATGATATCAATATAGAACTGCCTACACACTCCTACGAATGGCAAAACAAAACTACAGTCCAGAACGTAGAAGGGAAGAGAAGAGAGAGGAGAGGGAAGGAGGAATATGGGAGGTGGGAGGGTATTTGCGGGGACCTCACCTAATGTGCCTAATGCAATGGTACATTTCAAAACTATTAAGAAATGAGTATAATTGTAATGGATATGTTACTTAGTTTGATGTAAGCACTTCACATTGTATATCGAAGCAGTACCCTGAACCCCATAAATGCATCAATGTACAAAGTTATGATTTAACAAAAAATAATTAAAATAAAATAAAATAAACAAAGAAAGGTTACTGTAGATAAAGTAAGATGTTTCATAATGATACAATGGCCAACCCACTATAAAGATATAACAATTATAGACATATATTTACCTAAGACCCTTGCCCAAAACTCATGAAAAAAAAACTGATAAAATTAAAGAGAAAACATGCAATGTAACACTCAAGTTAGAGACTTCATTACTCCATTTCAGTGACAGCTAGAGTGACCACAGAGACCACAACAAGGAAATGGGAGGAGACTTAGACAATGCTGTGAGCCAAAGGCCTAATGGATGGCTGAAAAGCACGGCACCCGTGGTGGGACCACACCTATGGTGCATCTTATAAGGGTACAGGTGAAACTTAACTAAATGCAGAATATAAATGTCTTAACACAATAACTAAGAAAATGCCATGAAGGCTATGTTAACCAGTTTGATGAAAATATTTCAGAGTGTATATGAAACCAGTACATTGTACCCCATAATTGAACTAATGTACACAGCTATGATTTAATTTAAAAAAACAAAACAAAACAAAACACAGCACCTGACAGCAGAGTAGCGTTCTTCATGCATTAAAGTAAAGCACACATTATTGTAGGGCTGTAAACAAGTCTCAGTAAATTTACAAGCATTGAAATCATACAAAGTATTTTCTTTGACCACAGTGGAGTAAAATTAGAACTCAATAACAGAAATAAATTGTGCATATATATAGAAATTTTTTTAAATACACCATTAAATAACAATTGGGAAAACTCAAGAAAAATTAGAAAATACTTTGAGATAAATGGTAATGAAAGCTACAACATACCAGACCTTATAGAATATAACTAAAATAGTACTTACTGGTAAATTTAAAACTGTAAATGCCTAAACTTAAAAAATATATATATCAAATATGAAAGTTAACTTCCATCTTAAGACATTTTAAAGAAGAGCAGAGTGTAAAGTAAGCAGAAGAAAGAAAATAACATTGAGTTGAATTTTATAAAATAGACAATAAAAAACAATGATGAAAAGTAATGGAATAAAAATTTTATTCTTTGAAAAGATCAACAACATTTATAATGCTTTAGGTAGACTTACAGAAAAAAGAGAAAGATTCAAACTACTAACACTGAAAGAATGAACAATACAGATCTTATGAAAATTAAAATAAATAAAAAAATTCTATAAGCAATGATATTCCAACCAATTAAATCATTTAGATGAAACTGATGAGTTCTAAGACACAAACTAGTGAAGCCTACTCAAAGGAAATGGAAAATCCAAAAGACTGCTGTAACAACTAAATTAATGGAATTTGTAATTATAAAACTTCCCGCCCTAAAAACAAAAGCCCATCTTAATTTATTGGTTGTTTCCACAAAATAGTTAATCAAAAATTAATATCAAATAATTTTGATTTTTAATCTCATAGTCTCATCCAAAACATAGAAAAACTTCCAACTCATTATTAAGGCAAAATCAAACCAGCAAATGTATCACAAGAAAAGAAAGCTATAGACCAATTACCTATCATGAGCATAGATATAAACACTTTCATAAAAATAAGAAACAAAATTTAGCAACAAATAAAGCAACAAACACCACAATATAATGGTATTTATTCCAAGAGTGTAAAATTGATATAGTCTACTATATTAATGAAGAGAAAACCCAGATGATCATTTCAATAAACACAGAAAAGACATTTGAGTAAATTTAATAACCTTCCATGATAAAAAAACTTAAAATACTGCTTCCTATACTTTATAAAGGACATCTTTTTAAAAAGCTCACAGCTAATATCATACTTAATGATGAAAAACTAAATACATTCAACCTAAGAGCCAGAAGAAGGCCAGGATGTCTGTACTTTCACCTATTAACCTTGTACTGGACGTTCTAGCCAGGACAGTTAGGCAAGAAAGTGCAATAAAAGGCACCCTGATTAAATAGGGTAAAGTAAATGGAATGGGAAAAATAAAGAATAAAGAAAGAATTCAATGCTAAAATTAAATTTTCTATCAAGCCATGAAAAGACATGCAAAACTGAAATAAATAATTACTTTCTAAGTGAAAGAAGCCAATCTGTAAATCCATGTGGATCTCTCAAAAAGTCAAAACCATGATGATAGTAAAAAGGTCAGTGGTGTCCAAGATTTAGGACAGGGAAGGGCAAATAGGGAGAAAACAGAGAATTTCTTTAGGACAGTGAAATCACCCAGTATAACTATGTGGGTCTTTACAAAAGATTGAGATACACAAAAATCAAGAAATGTAAAATTCATACAGACAGAAACAAATGGAGCCCTGTCAGCAACACCAATAAGATAAACAAGTTAAAGCTTTCATGGGTGAATCGGAAATGACGCTGTTAGCTATGTTTCTTGGAAGCAAAATAATGGAAGCAAAACAACACAGTCTATCCCAAAACTTTTGTAGTGACCTACACATAATGGTGAATACATATTAGTGTGCATTTGCCCAGGCCCACAGAATGTGTAAGACTAAAGTAAACCCTAATGTAAATTATGGACCACGGATGGTGAGCTGTAACAGTGTAGGCCCGTCAGTTATAACAAAGGTACCACTCGGATGCGTTGAGTCTGTGTATGTGTGGGAAAGGGGTATATACAAACCTCTATAACTTCTGCTCAATTTTGCCATGAATCCAAAACTTCTCTAAATAAAAAAAAAATACTTCTTTGAATAATAATGTCTATTAATTTTAAAAAATGACTAAAGGATCTGAATAGACACTATCCAAATCATTTTTTGTGGACAAAAAGTTATACAGTAGATAATTACTAGATGAAAAACTGCTCAGTGTCATTAGTCATCATAGAAATATCAGATAAAACCATGTTGAGATACCAGTTTACACCTACTAAGATGACCATCATTAAAAATGATAGATATCAAAATATTACATACTATATTTCTCTTAAGTAACATTTTGCAACAATAAAATTATAGAAAGGTAAAACAGATCAGAAGTTGCTAGTAATTAAGGTAGGGATGGGTGTGAGAAAGAAGAGGGTATGGTTAAAAGGGGCAACACGAGAGACTTATGGTGAGGAAACTGGTCTGTCTCTTAACTGTACCCATATTGATATCCTGATTGACATTGTTCTACATTTTTTCAAGATGTTACCATTGGGGAAAGTAGGTGAAGGTGTACCAGATCTCTCTGCCTTATTTCTTAAAACTGCACACCAATCTATACTTATCCAAAATAAAAAGTTTAATTAGAAAAGATAATAGCAATTATTGTCAAGAAGTCAGAGAAATGTGGAAAAATTGAAACCTTCATACATGATTTTTAGGACGTTAAATGATGCAGCCACTTTAGAATACAGTTTGGTAGTTGCTCAAAATGTTACAGAGTGACCATACAACCTAATGAGTGTACTTCTAGGCACATACCCAAGAGAACAGAAACCATGTGTCCACGCAAAATGTGGCATTGTTTTTCGTTGTAGAATTATATATCATAGCCAAATCATAGAAGTGACCCAAATGTCCATAATACGTGGGTTATGTGTGCAATGCTATTCTATTCAGCCACATGATGGAATGATTGATACACAAGATAACGTGTCTGAACCTCGAAAACATTAAGATAATTGAAAGAAGGCAGTCACCATAAAACAGCTATCATATGGTTCCATACAAAATGTACTGACTAGGCAAAACACAGAGATAGAAAATAGATTCATAGTGGCCTAGAGCTGGGAGTAAGGTAGGGGGTAAGGAGGAGTGTTTGTTAATGGATATAGGCGATCAGATATGCAGACTGACTTCAACCAGTCAAGTACAATTTCTCATAAACCACAAAGCTAGAAATGGAGGAGAAGTGGTTCCTGAAAAGGAAAATGGGAGTGTGATCTGTGGCAGAAAACAGAACTAAAGTTAAGCAAGAATAAGCCAGGCAAATGGAAAGAAAGAAATGAATTGAAAAATTCAGCAGGATCTATTAAATGCAGGTCCCAAGGAAGTATATTAGTTGGATTAGGTTTTATCCTAAAAATTATTATTTACAGATAATTGTCAATATGGTAATGAAGTGTTCAGATTTGTATTTCAGATAATTTATTTCAGGTGCAGTGAGGAATTTATGCTTCTTAATTAGTGAATTTCCAGCTTCCCTCAACCTTCTGAATGCCCCCTCCCACTCTTTAAAAATCTCTAAGTTATTTTACAGTAACTTATAAGGTGATTATAATAGATGCTGAGTTCAGGCTAGAAAAGGAACCATCTAAAAGTAAAAGTATTAACTGGTAAATCAGGGGCCACCTGTATTTTCAAAGTTACTCAAATGAAATAGAGCACGTTTTCCCTACATGCTCTACATGGTCCAGAGAGAACATAGTAAAATCACTTTATTGATCATTTATCTGCTATATCCCAGATGCTGTCCTAAGTATTGTATGGATATGAAGATGAACAAGCCACTATTCCTGCCTTCAGAGAGTTTGCTTTACAGTTGGAGAAGAGAGGAACACAGGTGCCTCTAATAGACATTAGTCTGTGAACTCTAGAAACTTCATGCTCCATGAGATCTGACCTCATTCAGTAGGGGTTTCTGATGACTCAGAAATTATATCTTGAATGGATATTTGAAAAGACGTGACAAACTTGGGGTAATGGTAGTTTAGAGATGATCATTTCTGCTAGCGGAGGTAAAGGTATCTGGGAATAGATCACGTGTGCTTAGGTCTTGAAAGACTGGTTAGCCCCGCACAGCAAAGAAGGAGCTAGATGAAGGATGGTCTAGCACCTTCCAGGGGGATGTGCCAAAAAATGATATTTAATAAAGAGAGAATAAAACTACCTGGATTATGATAAATTGGAAATAGTATAGAGTCATAGAGGTCAAATATTGGTTTGGGGGATTTTTCTGTTTGTGTTTTGGTATTTTTTTTTTTTTAAGAGCCAAGTGAGGTTCTACCATGTTGCCTAGGTTGGAGTGCAGGGTCTGTCATAGGGGTAATCCTAGGGCATTGTAGCCTCTAACTCCTAGGCTGAAGATCCTCCTCCCTTAGTCTCCCAAAACTCGGACTACAGGCATGCACCAGCTAATCTGTTTCCTTTTTATGGGAGAACGAAGTGACAGTTTGCTACCTGGCTAAAGAGTTTGAAGAGCTTGAAAGAGGTAAGCATGAATGAAGTAAAGCAGCATGCTTCCCCCTCCCTTTTTTTTTGTGCTTGTGCTATAGTGGGAGTAGAGGATTGACGTTAGCAGTAGAAAGCAGAGGCACTGGTCTTAACTGGCAAATAACTAACTCACTAACTAACTAACTAACTAAAATAACCTATAGGAATTATATCATGTTTCTTTAAACTGCAGGCTTTTGTCCTGATAAATTCAATAATAATTTTACTTTTCTGTAGACTGAACATGCCTTGTAGAAGCTTTTCCCTATTCTATTAAATTCTGTAATAAATCATCACAACAAATGGAAATAAATAAGTGAATGATTGAGAGCCCCTTTCCCAAGATTTTAATAATACATTAACATGTTAAAAAAAAACATATTTCTAAAGAAAATATTACTTTTTTTCCTGGAAGAATGACTTCAAGCATTATCTGCTTTTCTTAAATATTTATAATATTAGTTTAGCTTGTGATCTTATTAAATATTTTAACAAATTATTCAGTACAGGTTATAGTAATTCAAAAACTTACAGCTGAACAATTTGAATAACTAAAAAGCCTTTGTCACTTATGCGGGTTATAAGTAGATGTCACCATTTTTTAAATGAACACTTTCATCATTATAATGGTGTTAATGATTTTGCCACTTAGTGCCTGAAGCACTGAAGTTGAAGATTGTTAGTCATGCCTTAGGGGTCTAGTCTAGTGGTACAGAGAGAACATTAACTGAAAAACTGACTACTATTGATAGAATAAGTCAGGGACTTGCTTACATATTGAACATAGCAGTATGTCACATATATATTTCACATTTGATAGCCAATTTTCATTAGTTTTAGTCTTAGTGGCATATAAATATAATAGTAATGAATTTTTTTAATGATATCTGACTCATAATATATTTGGGCCACATCATTGTGGTGAATTTTTTATGGGGCGAGTGTGTGGAGATGCTCTGAATCACTGATGTCACAACCATCCCTCAGTTATGGGACACGGAATACCTTTTGTGACTTAAAATGAAAAGGTGGCTAGAAAGATAACTAGAAATTTTTAATTGTATAAACAAGTAGCCTAAGGTTTCCCAGAGGGCCATTAAGCAAATCCAAAAGCCATTATACAAGGTCACTATTATATTTCACTGGTGTTACATAGCCCTAGGTGGTCTTGCTTGAGGAATGGTATGGGATAACCAGCCTTGGAATAGCCTGGGAAGAGTTCGATTAGAAGGAAAATATTTATACTGAATCCGAGGTCTTTATAATAAGTATTTATAGCCATGTCCCTAAAATCTGCATTTTAAAAGGCTCTCTGATTCCTTGAAATTGAAGTCTTAGAATTATAACTACACAAATGCCAATAATTGTTAATGTTAAACAGCACTGTTTTTAAAATGTTTCTTGAGCTACTTTACTTAGGAGGGGGTACCTTTAGGTGGACTTTGTATAAGAATAAATGAAAATTAAAAATAAGAGACTTAATTCTTGTTGAACACAAAGGAAGAGACTTCTCTCCCTTCATTTATCTTAGAGCATTTACTTTAGAAAGCTTACTATGAGTACTCTATCCTCTCTTAGGAAAGTATAAAAATCATTTTGAAAAATAGACCTTTTGTGAGGTTTATGACCCAGACTGTCTTGTTCAAGGACCTGGGAGGCATCTTCAAAATGTAACCATCAAGAGAGACAGGACCCTATTTCCCAGTTTCTGAAGGATGGTAGGAACTTTACTTTTGTGGGTACCTTGCTCCAGTTTGCAAAGCTATCTCCTGTCATAACAGTATGAGGTTTTTGTTTTTTCTCTGGATAAAACAATTCGCTAACTTATCCTACCTCTAAGGTAAAGTTGGGATGAACTATATGACAAATGGTGCTGTCAAGTCCTCCAACTTGAGAACTAGTTATTATTCATCTTGACAGTGTGTGTGTAATGGGCCGTGTCTGCTTGGCTACATGATGGTAAGACTCCTTTCTGTCTTCACAACCCCTTAGCTGGTTGCCTGTGGCATGCATCACATTCTGATTGAATACTTACTTAGTCTTTGTTGAGAGAACGTCTGGGTTGGGAGAATATTTTGTTTTAGTTACATTCCCCGAAAGGTTTACCTGGAAGGGCAACGTGGTATGTGAAATACACTGGTGTAAGGGTGTGTCCATGGTAGTAGAAAGCAGGAAACAGGAAAATGCACGCTGCTGATAATGACATGAAAATTCAACTTTTTAGCATTAGCCAATACACATAAAACAAAAGTTCAGATTATAGATTGAATAATCTATAAAGGACCAGTCTGCGGACCTGCTTTATGTATTAGCTGTGTTCTTAAAAATAATCTTATGTACACATAGGTACACACACATCCACATTTTTTGTTTGTAGTTGTCATTGTTGTTTGGCAGGACCAGGCTGGGTTTGAACCCACCAGCTCTGGTGTATGTGGGTGGCACCCTAGCCACTGAGCCATAGGCGCCGAGCCACACATCCACCTTTTTTAATGGCAAACATTTCTTTTGATGTTTAGGGGATGGCTGCTTTCATAGTTTTATCCCTTTGTAACCTCAGTAGAGCATTACCAAATTTATCTCATCTGTAAATTCATATTTCTTCATATAAAAATATTAGGGACTTAGTACTTAACACATAGTGATAAAAAACTGCCTGCCGCCCTCTGCCCCCGCCCATTAAGCATTATCATGACAGACAGCACAAAACATCCCACCAACTAGACTTGCTCCAGGACAGCCACAGAAAACCTTCAGTCCATAATGTTAAATAATACTTCTTGTTTTGAAACGGTCTCCAAATACTGGCTTATCCCCTTACAGACAACCAAGGTCTATTAAATAGATCTGTTTCCACATCACATTTTAATAGAATGCTTTCTCATCAGATTATTTCAGTATTTTTATTTTTTTTACTATGTAAAACATATTCTCCTTTCAACACCCTTGGACCTCTGCTACGATAAAAATGATAGCATATGGGCTTCCTTGCTGTAAGTTTATGAATAAACAGTCTCTGTGAGTTTTCATGTGGATTCAGTTCTGTCTCTGACAGTGTCTGATCCATCCTCCATAACATGAATGACTTTGAAGGGCAAGAGCATGCATGCTATTATTGTGTCCTCATTGCCAGTCACCATGCCTGGCACAATGAGAAACCCAGTTCATAAGGAGGCTGGATGCACGCTATCTCAATAATGCTGTTATTTTTAAAAGAATCCTGAAGTTTAATCATAATATATTTTGTGGAAATAGACAAAGACCACACACATGAGAACAAGCAAAAGGTACTTATTCAGAATGTTCAATAACAAAGAAATAAGCTAGCATCACTTGCATTTTGGCAAAAACTCCAAGGCAGGAAGGTGAATAGAGAAGCTTTACAGAGGAGAAGAAGGAAGGCTTCAAGTGTGACCTGCATGGAGGCTGCTGTCAGTGGGCAACATAGTCTGAATGGAGTGGAGTGTTCTAAGGGATGGGTCTTATGTAGGAAGCGGGGACAAAAATTAGTAAATCTGGCAGTTATTGATCTGGCCCTGGCCATTTGGGAACAATTGTGGCGAGGGTTATTTTTCGGCTTCCTGAATCCATGACTGCAGATAGCAGGCTAACTTTCTGCAAGTCTGGCTTATAGCAAGTTGCCTTGCTGGGCTGGTTGCAATAGATAATTAGTTGGTTCAATGGGAAAGTCACTGCAGTTGTGGCTTAGAGTTCTATTTTTATATAAGGTCTCACCATTTGGTGTATTTTGGAATCTTCAATTCCTAAAATAGAATCCCAGAAAAGAAATAGAATAGAATCCCAGAAACTATCACTAGTTTCTTCTTCTTAAAGAGAAGAAATAGTCTGTCTTCTTCAAGCATTACAATCTTTAGGGATTAGCATTACCTATCAAAGAAAGTTAAGCTTCCTTAGCCTGGCACGATCCAGACCCGGCCTGTGGGAAGCTCTGCAACCTGCCCTGTACGTTGATGAACACAATGGAAGCCCACAAGTGTAAAACCACTCCAAAGCTAAGGCTCAGAGCCCATATAAAATAATGGTTCAAGAGGCAAAGCAAAGCAATAAAATTCTAACATGAATGAACAAAATACATTCCAGTTCTCAATTCTTTCAATAAATGTGAATACTTTAAATTCTTCACTCAGGAGATACAGTCTGGATGAATGGATTAAAAAGATATAATCCAAGTATCATCTGTCTCCAGGAGCCATATATAATTCATATATAATGAGTGTTTACTCATTCAGACTCAATATCAAAGAATCAGAAAAAAATCCTATGCAAATAGAAATCAAAAGAAAGCAAACATATAGTCATTCTCATGTCATAAAATGTAAAAATGTCAAATCAACAATAAAGAAAGACAAAGGTGGTAATTATATAATGATAAAAGGAACCATTCATCAAGAACACATAATTCTAAACATTTATGCACCTAGCACAAATGCACCCAGATTCATAAGGAAAACCTTATAAGATCAAAGCAAAGTGATAAACAGCAACATTGTAAATGCTAGTGACTTCAACACCTGACTGACAGAACCAGAGATATACTCCTACCAGAAAATAAATAAACACTAGACTCTAGAGCAATGGTTCTCAACCTTTCTAATGTTGTGACCCTTTAATACAGTTCCTGTGGGTTGTGACCCACAGATTGAGAACCACCTGCTGTAGAGCAAATGGGCCTAATAAACATTAACAGAACATTCTACCCCAAACCTACTGAATGTATTCTTCTCATTGGTACATGGAAGATTCTCTAAAATTGATCCCATCTTAGCCCACAAAGCATGTCGCAAAAACTTCAAAAAAATATAAATTAGACCACATGCCTTTCTTAGACCCAAATAAAACTGGGAATCAAGTCCATTAGAAACACTCAATTCTACATGATCATAAAAATTAAACCACCTATTTTTGAATGATTATTATGTCAAGGAGGAAATTAAGATGAAAATCAAAAGATTCCTTGAACTAAATGACACTGAGGATTTAGTTAGCAAAATCTGTGGGGTTCAGCTAAAGCAATCCTACAGGCAAAATTCATAGCCTTAAATGCCTATACCCAAAAGACAGAAAGATAACAAACCAACAATTCAATAGTTTTTTCAAGGAACTAGCAAAGGAAGAGCAAACCAAACCTAAACCTAGCAGAAGAGAAATAACTAAGCTTAGAAGATAACTAAGCAAAATCAAAAACAGAAAATAACACAGAAAATAAATGAAAGAAAAAGTTGATTCTTTGAAAACGTAAACAAAATTGATAGACCTCTCATTAGATTAACCAGAATTAGGAAAGAAGTGACCCAAATAAGTTTAATCAAAATGAAAAAGAAGATATTACAGCTGATACTACTGAAACACAAAATATCATCTGTGAATATTATAAAAATTGCTGTGCACCAAAACCATTAATGAAATAGACAAATTCCTGGAAACATGCAACCTCCTGCAATCAGGAAAAAATAGACTAATTATAGCAATGAAATTGATTCAGCAATAAAATATCCTTCAACAGAAAAAGTTCCTGGCCCAAATGGTTTTGCAGACAAATTTTATTAGACTTACAAATAATTGGTAACCAGAATGTAAAATTATTTTATAAACTTGAGAAGAAAGGACTTCATCCTAACTCATTCTATGAAGTTAGTATCACTAAGATACCAAAGCCAGGAAAGGACACAGCAAAAAGGAAACTATTAACCAATATCCCTTAAGAATATAGATGTAAAAATCCTATAAAATTCTAATAACTAAGTTCAGTAGCATATAAAATAATCCATCCCAACCAAGTGGGCTTCATCTCAGGGATGCAAGGATAGTTCAACATACGTAAATCACTGTTTTCACCACAAGGATAGTTCCACATATGTAAATCAGTATATTCACCACATAAAAAGAAGTAAAAACAAAGATTATATGACCATCACAATAGATGCAAAAAAAGCATTTGACAAAATTCAGCACTCTTTTATGTTAAAAACTCTTAAAAATTTGGGTATTGACAGAACATGTCTCAAAATTATAAAAAACATTCATGGCAAACCCACAATCAACATCATACTAAATGGGAAAAGTGATAGCATTCCACTCAGAACTGGAATAAGACCATGGTGCCCATTGTGACAACTTTTATTAAGCACAATGCTGGAAGTACTAGCCAGAGCATTCAAGCAAACCATATAACCAAAACATTTGTACCTATGTAATTTTTTGAAATTTTAAAAGTAAAAATAATGGACCCAAGGAAATGTTTCTTTTTCTGATAGAATAAAATCTTAACTCTTTAGTGAAAACTAATCTTTTGGTTATTTTTTTTTCTTTTTCAATTAGGTTGTTAAGGATCTTTGGCATGCCACATAAGTTGAATAAAAGTAATAAATGAAGGGTATATGCTTCTTTATATTATCAGATAAAAATAATTTGTTGTATTATTAAGGAAAAATTTGAAGCACACAAATAAGCCATAATCTCAATGAAAATGGGATACATCATTCTTAAAAGTCCACACTACTACTAGATAATATTACTCAGCCACAGGTTTTTTTTTTAACTTAAAATTTGTAATTTGCCCCATAATAGCACGTGAAATGGATTTAATTTCTTGATGTCAACACAAATAATTTCAAACTAAAGTTTTCAACTTTTATAAAAACTACATAAGAAAGTTCTTAAAGTACATGACAGAAATCAATCTGTGCCCATGACAAAGAGTCAATAGGCTTTCAACAGAGAAAGATAAAAAAATAAACTTCTGAGAGATGCTGTAAGGGATAATGATTTACTACCACAAGCTGAAATCAAAATCCTCAGCAAAATAAATATACTTATGAAGTAGTTCTATCCCAAATAATAACAGTTTCATATAAATTACAGAAGCTATTCAATGAATGCAGTGAAAAGGTTAATACATCATGCCTAGTAGGCATCATCTGAAGAATAAAAAGCTGTTTTAACACTCAAAAAGCAATCAGTGTAATACACTCTATTAATATAATAAAGAAGAAAAACCATATGATTGTCCTGAAGAGACATAAAAAAGCAATTGAAAAAATTCAATGCACATTTCTGAGAACTTTCGACAGAAAAGACTAGAAATAGATGGAAACTTCGTCAGCTGACAAAGGGAACCTAGAGCTAATGGTGAAATATTGAACTCTTTCCCAATAAGATCAGAAACAAAACAAGGATGGGCATGCTTATCAGTTTTATTCAAAATTAAAGGCTTTTTTATCTTAAAAAAAATGATAAGCCATATAGAAACATCCACAAGAACTAATAAGTTGATTTAGCAAGGTCACAGTATTCAAGGTTAACATGCAAAAACCAACTTTATTTTTAATTCTGACAGTAAACATTTTTTAAAATAGTTAAAATTTAAACATCCACTTTTGATAGCAGCATGAAACAAATTTTTAATTTATAAATGTTTTGGGTATTTTTTCTTGATGGTCTTCGTGTGTGGTATACTTTGGACAGTGCTTATACATGGTCCACTTTAATCTTCACTATACTGGTCAAAATGACACAGCAACACAGAGAGATAGGGTTTAACTCCATGTTCAGGGCCTGACTCGAGGTCTGTCTTGTTCCTACTACACATACTTTGGGTAAAGATACAAATGATTTTGGTCCATTAGTATTTTAAATAATTGCTTTCTTGTAGATATAAGTAGCCTGAAAGTAGATTTTTTGGAAGTTCTTTTACTCATTATGTGCATATGTTGTTATAGGATAAGAGAGACTGAGTTAGGGAAAGAGCAAGACAATTTTTTTGTTGTTGTTGAAACAGAGCCCACCCTGAGCAGAGTGTAATATGTCATAGCTCCCTGCAACCTCAGATTCAGGCTCTGAGTATCCTGCTGCCTCAGTCTCCAGAAACCGCTGGTATTACAGGTACTTGAAATGGTGCCCAGCAAGGTTTTCTGTTTTTTTTAAGAGTCGGGGTCTCATTCTTGCTCAGGCAATTCTCAAACTCCTGACCTCAAGCAATTCTCCCTTCTCAGCTCTTCGCACTGCTGGGATTATAGGCATGAGCTTGTATACAGCACCCAGTGAGCAAAACAATTTTTAAAAAGATAAAAATGGTGGCAATCACTATAAAAGTTGGCATCATAATAATTGGACAGAAAGAAATAGATTTTTAGTATGCTTAGTTTCTGATATCTTGAAATATTAAAAATATTCACTTTTCTGTAGGTCCTAGTTATCAAGATTTTTCCTGATTCATAATATGCAAATATCTATTCCTATCTAGACAATAGAAGGTTGTCTATTTTTCTTGGTGGTTGTTTCCTTAAATGTACAGAAGCTTTTCAGTTTAATTAAGTCTCATTTGTTTATTTTTGTTGCTACTGCAACTGCCATGGAATTCTTCTTCATAAAATCTTTCCCCAGGTTGATATCTTCAATTGTTTTCCCCACACTTTCTTTAAGGATTTTAATTGTTTCATGCCTTAGATTTAGGTCTTTTATCTATCTTCAATTAATTTTTGTAAATGGTGAGAGGGGTAGGTCCAGTTTCAGTCTTTTACATGTGGTTATCCAGTTCTCCCAACACCATTTATTGAATAGAGATTCTTTCTGCCAATGTATGTTCTTCTTTGGTTTATGAAAGATCAGGTGGCTATAAGATGTTAGTTTCATCTCATAGTTTTCTATTGGGTTCTAAATGTCAATGTCTCTATTTTTGTGCCAATACCATGCTGTTTGCATCACTATGACCTTGTAGTATAGCCTAATGTCTGGTAGGGTTATACCCCTGGCTTTGTTTTTATTACTAATAATTGCCTTGGTTATACATGGTTTTCCACGGCTCCATACAAAACAGAATTATTTTTTCAAATCTTGAAAGTATGATAGTATTTTAATGGGGATTGGATTAATCAACACAAAAAGACCAAACAATCCCATTTATCAGTGGACAAGAGAAGGAACCTTCCCTAAAGAAGATAGATAAATGGCTAACCAACATATGAAAAAAATGCTCATTGTCTCTGACCATCAGAGGCATGCAAACTGAAACCACCCTGAGATATCACCTAACCCCAGTGAGAATGGCCCACATCACAAAGTCTCAAAGCTACAGATGCTGTATGTAGGAAGAAGGGAACACTTTTGTACTGCTGGTGGGACTGCAAACTAATACAACCTTTTTGGAAGGAAGTTTGGAAAATCCTCAAAGAACTCAAGCTAGACCTACCATTTGATCCTACAATCCCATTACTGGACATCTACTCAGAAGAAAAAAGAAATCCTGAGAGAAGGAGCCAAGATGGCATTCTGTAGCCAGCTTTCTGCAGATGCTCCCATTTAGAAGGAAAGTTAAAGGACAGAAATTTAGCGAGAAAGCCAACGGTTTGGAACTGAGCCAAGAAACAAGGTCCAGGAACGCACATCAACCCTGCTGGAGTGACCTGCAACCCCAAGGATACAAATAGAGCACATCACCAAGCAGATGGGAGTCCCCTCCCCCAAAAGAACAACTCGCAGCATACTCCACACCTCCATACAAACAAGCGAGCAGAGTTCAGATGTCCTCCCACTCTACCCCACAGGAGAGACCCTCTAAAAACTGGACCTCCTTCCCTAGTACCGCGGCACTCTCCTGCCAGGCATAAAGCTGTATAAAACTGTATATATTCTCTACCTGCAAGTTGGAACTCCCAGCACTCCCCTCCACTCTCACCCTGAGGTCTGGAGGTCTGTCCCCATGGAATCCAGATTCTTGAACACTTTCTTGAGGGGTGTGGACAGGGTGTGGGTTGCCGCTGGTCTGTGCTGTTCTCCCAGCTGGGAGCAGTGAGAGAGTGAGCTAAAAGGTTGCTGGCCGAAGCAGACCAAAGCTTTGCTAAATTTCGGCCACACCTGGCCCTCAGGGGATGACAGCTGAGACAAAGGGCTGAAGCTCACAGACTGAGTCAGGACTATTAGCAGCCCAGCGTCTCTTCCACAGGGCAGAAATTCTGCAAACTTGTTCTATTCTATCAGCTTTTTCACATACTTTACATCGATCAGGGACAGGGCTGGAACTCAGTGAATCGTCCCAGCCCCTATCAAGTACCCAGGTTGTCC